>JAOXYD010000004.1:18233465-18246709 GCA_028565735.1 Pinacopodium congolense | reverse complement strand
TATAAATTAGATTAATTAACCAAAGGGAAACAAATAAGGATAACGACAAATCCTATGCTTAAATCTTGATTTTCTCCAAATTTTCCTTTCCTGTGTTGCAATTGGTTGTGTTGCTCGCTCCTGCTCTGAAATTTGTCTGCGTCTAATTTATTTGTTTTTTTATTTAATTTGTTTAAATGGATTTCTTGAACAAAGTTTAAACTAAATTAATAAATTGTCTAGATACAATCCTCGTGGGATCGATATCTGTTCTTTACTACAAGTACGACCTGTATACTTGTGGTTTTGAGTGTAAAACTAGTTGTTTATTTTAGTAACTAATCAAACACTCAACAATACTCATTCGATTGACCGTTCCTCAGTGAATCACAGTAACTAGGTTGTACGATTTTTTTCTCCTTCGTCATTCTTCGTACATCCTTCAATTTTGCTCCTTTGTTAGTCTTTATAAATTCAAATTAGGCTTCGACACTCGGAATATAATCTAACTTTTTTCTTTTAAAATACCTATCCTTTAAGAGACTTAAACTTAAATATTAGTAATATAGTGGTTTCGTCATCATCAAAATAAGGTGTAATTACCCTTAGTTTAACAATTTCCCATGACAAAATCATGTGATATTAGAATTCATGGTTCACAACAATAATTGATTTTAAGTTTGACTCCCCCTCCATTCATGCTGTAAGGAAATAAAAAAAAGCTCCCCCTCAATTCATATAAAATACAAAAAGCATAGAGAATAATATTACATACTTCTTCCCTTTTTAGAATCAATAAAAAGTATAAGCACTTTATCATAAAAAATGGCCATCTATCATGCCAATTTCTCTCCCAATTATACAAAAAATATCTTCACATAAGGTTTTAGTAAAAATATTCACTAATTAAGACAAGGTATCAATAAACTCGAGTTCTATATCACCATTTTGAACATGATCTTTAATGAATTGATAACGAATTTTGTTATGCTTGGTCTTAGAATTTTAAATGGGATTCTTGGTTAAACAAATAGTACCAGTGTTATCACATCTTATTGGAATTTTGTTAAGCTCTAAACCACAGTGTCTAAGTTGATGTTTAAGTCATAGAATTTGAGTGCAACAACTACTAGCAGCTATATACTCAGTTTCTGCCATAGATAATGCAACAGAAATTTGTTTCTTATAAAACTATGAAACTAATGCATCACATAAGAAGTGACATACACCAGATGTACTTTTTCTATCCAATAAACTGCTCACATAATTAGCATCTAAATAACCAACCAAATCTCAACATTCATTCTTACGATACCAAAGTCCTAAATGCAATGTGCCACTCAAATATCACAAAATAAATTTAATGGCTAATATATGAGATTCTTTAGGTGAAGATTAAAAGAGAGAACACAACTAAACACTAAACATACTATCAGGTTTACTAGCATTTAAATACAATAGGCTACTGATCATAACTTGATATTTCTTTACATCTACTTCCTTACCATCTTCATCCTTATTCAATTTTGTGGAAGTGCTCATTGGAGTGCCCAATGGTTTTGTTTGATCTATGCAAAAGCACTTAAGTAATTCTCTTGTGTACTTGGCTTGATTGATGAAGATGCCGTCTTTCATTTGCTTTATTTGGAGTCTGAGAAAGAAGATCAATTCTCCCATTAGGCTCATCTCGAACTCCCCACTTATACACTTAGCAAACTCTTGGCATAATCATTGATTAATAGCACCAAAAATAATACCATCCACATAAACTTGAAAAATTAATAAATTATTATTTTTTTCTTAATAAGCAATGTAGTATCAACTTTCCCTTTTTCAAAACCATTTTCAAGAAGAAATAAAATGCACTTAGCCTATCATACCATGCTCTAGGTACTTGTTTTAAACCATATACTACTTTTGATAATTTAAAAACATGTTCAAGTGCATCATATCTTTCAAAACCAGGGGGGAGGGGTTGTTCAGCATAATTTTCTTCTTGTAAAAAACCATATAAGAAAGCACTTTTAACATCCATTTGAAACAATTTAAACCCCATATATGATGCAAATCCAAGTAAGAGTCTAACATCTTCTAATCTAGTTATGAGGGAAAATGTTTCATCATAATCTATTCCTTCTTCTTAGCTATATCCATTTGGCACTAATCTTGCCTTATTTCTAACTATATTTCCTTATTTACCTAATTTATTATTAAATACCCAAAGAAAACATTCCATTAAAAAAATAATTAAATAGGTTCAACATAAATAATTAAACAAATATACTAAACAACTAATATTTAAAGACTAAAATAAGAAATGGAGGGAGAATAATAATAAAATAAATGGAAAATATAGGCAAAGGGATGTAAATAAGCTAAGAACTAAACAAAGAAATAAGAAATAAGAAACTAGGAGGAAGAAGAAGAATGGAAGATTGCTAAGAAAAAATAAGAACAAAATGGAGCTCCCCTAATATTTGCTCCTCCGAATATATATACATGAGTGGATCTAGGTCTTTGGCATTTTAGAAGTGGTTCCATTTTGTCTTGAAGAGCCTTGCTTTTTAAGTTTGCTCAAAGCTTTTTTTCTCCTTCCCTTTTAGCTTTGACTAAGTCCTCTCCTGGGCTTAGAAGTAAGGTTGGCCTTTGTTTTATCTTTTTGCCTTGGAGTTTGACTGAATTCTGACTTTTGGACTGTACTTGGATTTGTTTTGGAGCAACTCTCTCTCCCGTAAGCATTGGAAGCTTGGCTTGGTTTGGCTTTGGTCTTCACTCGGGATTGGTCTCTCTCAAGCAGATTGGTTACAAGCTTTCAAGCCTTTTGTCTCTTGATTTTAATGCCTAAGAACGTGTGTTTTTCCACTTATAAAAGGCTTTTTCTTTATATGCTCTTCTCTTCTCTTTATATTATATGCTCCTTCATTAAAAGCCTCGACTCCCATTTGTCAAACTTTTTCCAAATTCCTTCTTTTCAATATATTTTTGTGTTCCATGATAAAATATACATCAAAACTCCAATAGAACACAAAATAATTATTTAAACACAAAAATAAGATTGAATTCGCATTAAAAAGTATATGAAAATATCATATAATTCAATCCTATCAAATACCCATACACTTAAACCATTTCTTGTCCTCAAGAAATAAATGATATGCTTCACTCAAACAATCCCGGTCAAAAGTTAATAGTTAATCAAGCACACAAAAGTTCATCAATGCTTTCAATCGAATTCACTAATTTTAACTTTATCATGATAAAAAAACAAGTTAACCATAAGCAAAGCATACTGTTAGTAAAAAGGTAACTAAATTTGCACAATATCTAGCATTCAAGCCATATTGCATTGATTATCACATAAATTAGTCAAGGATGCTCAAAATGACCAAAAAACAACTAAAAACATAACTCACCCACCCATCTACACACACACACACACACACATTTTGAGCAATGTTTGTTTGATAGGTCCTCTAACTTTTTGATGCGAAAGTGAACATTTTGTTGTAAACACTCCAGGTTACTAGGCTAGATTACCACCTTAAATTGCTTTTAGCACCACTCTTAACTTCAACCTTCATTGGGTTGAAGTTAGCGAAGTGTAAATGGCTTCTTTTATTCATATTCGCAATAACGTAATCATATGTTTCTTCTTTTTCTTTTATTCTTTTCTATTGTTTCTTTTCTTTCTCTTTTCTTTCTTTTCTTTTCTTTCCTCCCATTGACACTTTATTCGAAGCATCCAATCCATATTCATATGATAAACTATGAAAAATGAACTTAAAGACCAAACATCATACCTAAGAGTCACCAAACACATGCAAGGTATACAAAAGAAAAAGAAAAATGAAAAATTTTGGAGTTAGGATCATTTCAAGAGTCAAGCAAAGTTCCTTAAATCAAAATCATCAACATTCCTATACCACAATTAACTATTAACTAAAGATCAAAATCATTCTAGCTACCACATTCTCATCATCACTATCAAACTCACAAAATTTCAAGTATGTAACAATTTCAATCTTCTTACCCACTCCCACACTTAAATGGGATATTATCTCCAATGTCCTAATCCAATGAAAGAATAAAAGTGGTATGGGATCAAGAATACTCCTCTGATAGATGTAAACCTTGAAGTCCAAGGTGGAGAAAAGATCATTTTATTTCACTCCTTGAAGGCAAAAATGATAGCTTCCATCTTGAAGAATAGTTGCTCATCTTCCACCTACAACCAAAACACATAAAGCAAACCAACGAAAAAACATTTACAAAATAAAAAGATAAATGAAAATAAAAGGATACGAATGGGGTAGTCACATCAAGCTCTTAGTTAAGGTCATAAGATCGACCCTTTACATATGTACATCATCTAGTATCAAAAGGATGCTTTAGCCTAATAGGAAGTATGCTCAAACACTGTGAGGAGCCTAGAGCATCAACTTCCCTCGAAGTAGGCTCCTTCTCAGCACAATGCTCCATATCTTTTGGGGAGTGGAATTACATTGTCTCACCATTAAACTCTAATTTCTACTCATCTTTTTAGGCATTGACCTTCTCACACCAGGATGGTCTCCGTAAGAGTATTGCTAATAGATATGGAGACTCTCATCCCGCTCGGCACCTCTAGTCTTCAGCTCGCTTGCCCATCCTAAAATCTTTACTTCTTGTGGCTCATCCTATTTCTTCTTCTTTGCTTCTTCTTCTTTCATTAGTAACTAAGTAGGAAAAATAGGAACTGCATCACTTACCTTAGGAGGTTGTGCACCCTCTGTCTTTTCTCGAACTAGTGACTCTTTCTCTCTTAGATTCTCTTGCTTTTCCTTTATGGCTTCTAGATACCCCCATTAATCTCCACTCTCTGTAGGAATATACACCTCCTCTTTTGGTGCTCCCTCTGGTTAGTTGAGCATGATGTTAGACACTTGGTCTTTTAAGATCTCAACTACATCTACTAGGTGGCTTAATTTTTCTTATAAGGTCTTCAAGCTACTCCTTGTTTCCTGCTGGAACTGAAGAGAGCTCGTCGCCAAACTCATGACAATCTCTTTCAAAGACATCCCACCAGCTTGTGGTGGTGATGGTGGAGGTAGAGGCTCTAGCTAGAAGTATGGCTAGTCTTGATAATAACATGAAGGAGAATCATCGTTTATCGCATATCTTATATAATAAAACATGTACAAAAAGGATAACCTAAAAATGAGCAAACTCCATATACTTTAGCCTTTTATTCATCCATCAGTACTTGCACGACTAAGGGTATGAAATCCGCCACTTGATGCTCAAACTTGGAAGTAGGAAAAGAATCAAATGCATTATCAGGATAATAAGAATAAGAATGAAACTCATAGACACGTTGATAATGATCTATTGCCACTAAAATATCTAAAAACTAGAGAAAGTTGTGAATATAGACAAATAGAAGACAAAATAATCAAAAACGACAAAAATGAAAACAAAAACAACACTTGAAACAACTAAAACATAAGTGTTAGCTCCCCGGCAATGTTGTCAAAAATTTGATAAAGCTTGTCGTAAGCTACCAAATAATAAATTTACCTAACTAACCTAACTACGTAGATAGGGTCAGTCATTGTCAATCCCATAGGAAGCTAGGGTATGATAAAGCTATTTCTAATATTTGGTGAAAAGAAAAGAAAATAAAAAACCTTGTTATTGAATGACATTAAAATAAAGAACAATGATAGAAAAACATAAAAAAATAAATAAAAACACATAAAACAAACAAATAGATATAATAAAAGAAAGATGGGCAGAAGATAAATCTAGGATTCTAGACCTATAATTGATCCTTGAAATAAATAATTTGTGATTGGTCTAAGATGCTAGCTTATAGATTCGAACAAGCTCTCAAATCCTCAGTTCCTCCAAATTTAGATAGGTCCTATAACATATAAAACCTACCCCTAACCACGAGGCAACCTAGAATAAGCTCTCTATATTTACAACAATCCTATGTCACAATCTCGCAAGCTCGGATTGTGTAACTTAGGGAATTGGAATCCTACACTAGTTACAAATCTGACTAGCCTATTGCCACTCATGGAAATCGTCAAGGACAAATATGTATCACATGGCTCCATCCTTGAAGTCGAACCAGGAATTATACCTAGGGTAGCTAATCCTAAGAATTAATCCTTGATTGATGACATTTTCTCAGAATTGCAATTCAATCATAACCTAAATCATAAAGTCCATTCAATTCCTAGTCAATTCTCACAATTATTTATCCAAACTTCCATCATTAACTTCTAACCCAAACACACATTAGCTAAACATCACTAAAATAATTAAAACAAAAATTAAACAAACTAATAACATAATAAATAAATAAAATAAAGGTTGGAAAAATAAATAAAAAAATTGAAAAATTAAATAAAACATTTAGATTAAAACAAATAAAGTATTTCATTAAGAAATATCAATAATAAAGGTTCAACACAAATAATCAAACAAAATACACAACACAACTAATATTTAAAGACTAAAACAAGAAATGGAGCGAATAATAACAAAAGAAATGGAAAATATAAGGAAAAGGATGTAAATATACTAAGAACTAAACAAAGAAATAAGAAATAAGAAACTAAGAGGAATAAGAAGAAGAAATGACTCCTAAGCAAAAATAAGAACAAAATGAAGCTCCCCTAATATTTGCTTCTCTAAATATATATATATGAGTGGGTCTGACTTTTTCACCTTTTGGATGGAGTGGTGGCGTTTTGTCTTGAAGAGCCTTGCTTTTTAAGTTTTGTCAAAGCTTTTTGCCTCCTTGCCTTTTAGCTTGTATCGAGTCATCTTTTAGGATTGGAAGCCAGGTTGGTCTTTGTTTTGTCTTTTTGCCTTGGAGTTTTACCGAATTATGACTTTTGGACTATACTTGGTTTTGTCCTGAAGGAGCTATCTCTCCCATAGGCATTGGAATCTTGGCTTCACTTGGTTGGGCTTTGGTCTTCACCTAGGATTGGTGTTTTTGGAGCAAATTGGTTACAAGCTTTCAAGCCTTTTGTCTCTTGATTTTAATGTCTAGGAATGCGTGTTTTTCCCACTTATATAAGGCTTTCTCTTTATATGCTCTTCTCTTCTCTTTATAGTTACATCCTCCTTCATTAAAAGTCTTGGCTCCCATTTGTCAAACATTTTCTAAGCTCCTTCTTTTCAATATATTTTTATGTTCCATGATAAAATCTATATCAAAACTCAAATAGAACACAAAATAATTATTTAAACACAAAAATAGGATTGAATTCACATAAAAAAGCATACGAAAAGATCATATAATTCGATCTTATCAATTACCAAATATAACAAATCCTCCATCTTTTATTTTTAAGATGATGAATTGTGAAAGGTCATCGGTCATATGTCAAGAGAATCCACTATCAACGTGACACTCGTCTCTTATCATGGTGGCCTACATAATAGAAATTGTGTAAATTTATTTACCCATGGGTCCTTGAATGTTAGTAGTATAACTATTCATCCTTTTAGCAATAATAACTTCTAATATATCATAATCTGAGATAGAGTACGAGTAGTCATAATAAAGGTAAATAAGGTTTTATTGATTTTAAAAAGGATTGTGGAAGATAAGGAAGAAGGAGTAAAATGTGAGGGCAAGACGTAAGAAAGAGAAAAAAGGGGGAAGCTATCAGGTATGAAAAATAAAAAGGAACCTCATTAGAGTATCGATTGATTAAACTATGTTATTAGTAGATTGACTTTAGTTAAGTTGATCGGTAAACTCGTTTAGTGGACTAAACTGAAGTAAGGAGAACTGTGCAAATTTCCAGAAAAAAATTCAACTTTTAGTCATAAAATTCCCAAAAAGACACATTCAGCTAAAAAAATTAGTCATATATAAAGAAAATTTACTAAATTTTTTTAACCCAAATTATTTTTGTCTTTTGAGCATTATACCATTTATCTCTATGTGATAAAGTACTTAAATGATCATAGAAAAATATTTACTGTGACCATAATGTTTGCAATAAGTGTAGAATAAAGGAGTATATGCATCTCTTGGCCTAAAGTCATTATAAACTCTTTGAAAAACTTGTCTAGGTTGAAAATTCATGTTTCTATCATGCATCTTACTTTGAGAAAATCTCTTAAGCCTTATAGTATATATGAATGCAAGATGTCGAGTTTGAGGTCTACACGATGCAATATGAACATTTTTAGGAGAACTTTCATCTTCTAAGTTATTTCAGTTAATGAAAATTGTTTTGCTAATAGAAGTTCCATTGTTATATCCTAATATGTGTTTGTCATTTTCTACTTTTAAACACTTAATAATGTATCTAAGCGATAGGAATTAATTTTTTTATATTTTGATATGTTATTTCATTTGAATTCATTCCTATTTTTATGTTTAATTGCTCATTTTGTGTTCCTATTAATTTTATGATTAGGTTTAATTATGGAATACAAAATTTGGATTAAATGCATGAAGATTTTGAGGCAATTAAAGCTATCTTGATTCATACGAAATGGCTTTGAAATTGGATGGATTATGAAGGAACAATTGAAGCTCAAAATGGCTTGGATAGGAGTATGAAAAGGCTGTCAAAAAATGAAATTAATTAAAGCACCATTTGGGAACATTAATCATCACTTGGAGCTATCCAAATGCAGCCTATGGACAACCAATTGATGATAAAATGCAGTAACAATTTGATGTCTAAGTGCTGTCCAAATGCAACT
Organism: Pinacopodium congolense; assembly: GCA_028565735.1. Taxonomy (NCBI): domain Eukaryota; kingdom Viridiplantae; phylum Streptophyta; class Magnoliopsida; order Malpighiales; family Erythroxylaceae; genus Pinacopodium; species Pinacopodium congolense. The sequence goes on along the minus strand of JAOXYD010000004.1, from coordinate 18,238,006 downwards.
AAGTTAAGAGGACACATGACTAGAGCTTAGAGAGTATTAATCATCATTTGAAGCTGTCCAAAAATATAGTTGATTGGTGTTTAAGCAAGCATGTTTTTAGCTCATTTGGAGCACCAAAAACTCCACTTAAAAATTTAACTCATATACATGTGATGAAGATAGACAAAAAGCATGCACATGAACCTTGATCATGGTAAATTTCATGAAGGAGCATTAGACAACTAATTACTCCCACCATGCATGTTGAAGTGAAGTCTCATCTTACATCAATATGGCATCCTACATGTAAGTTATGGGGGGCAAAAAGGACGTGTCTCACTTGACTTTGGACAGCCTTCCACCCACTCATTCAAAGGCACTAGCACATAGCCAAAAGAATGTAAAATCTACTAAGAGAAGGGTTAGGAAAAAAAAAGCACAAAGCTCCATCAATTGGGGTCCCCATGTAGCCCCACTTGTAGACAAATGATAGCATAAAGAAAGAAGACAAAAGCTTGGAAACCAAGAGTGAATAATGGCTACCACTTGCTTAAAAACAAGCATGAGCTATCTCTGTGTGAGGAGAGAGTTGAAACTTGAAAAGGAGAGGTGTATGTTATTTCATCCTTAGAAAACTAGAGAGTGGGAGTGTTGGTAGCCAAAATTTGCAAAAAGGAGAGCTCTCCAAGGTAAAAAATGGTGGCTACATAAGTAGCCTACAAAGGAGGAAAGCAAGAAGCTCCAAGTGGTGTTGAATGTTGGTTGTACATGTGAACTTACAACTCCATCATCTTGCTTGCTTAAGATGGATGGTTGCTTGGCTTTAAACTCACCAATGAGAATGCAGCCATGAAGAAGTAGCCATGGGCTTCATGTAGGACATGACAAGGAGCTTTTGAGTCAAAAATTTCGACTATGTTTCATGTTTTTATCTCATTTGATTATTTTCTTTCTTAATCTTGTCTAATTGCTCTCTTTTCCTTGCCTTTGTGTTTGTTTTATTCTTGGCCGAATGGTGTATTGCTATGTCATTAATCAATGACTTTACTTGCTTTTTTATTTGAGTTCTTAGTTTATTTAATTTGATTTAGTTCTTAGTTTAATGATTTCATAAGTTAAATCAATGTTTTAATTGCATAATGTTTAGTTAGTTTATTATAGTTAATTTCTTGTTAATTTTTAAATCTATGTTGAGTTGTGTATGAATGGAGCTTGTTAATTTTATTTTTCTAGAATTTATTACTCTTGTTTAAGGTTTGAGTTTGATAATACAGATTTTTTATGTCCTAATATTAATTTGTTTGATGTTTTATTCATTGAAGTTTCAATCATATCTAATGTGTTTAGTTCATCTATGATTAGTAGTTAACCTTTATACATAATCTTAAGCTTTAGATAATTAAATTTTACTTTTTACTTAAATTATATATTCTGGAATTTTTATTTAGATTGCTAAGTTAAGTTTTGGTTAATTAGATTTTAGTTAATTGCTTATTAGTTCAAGTAATTTATGTTTCCATCAGGTAAAGTGTTAAACTTTGACTTCTTAGATTAGTGTTAATTTTCCAACTTTTATCTTACTTATTTAAGCTTTGAGTTTTAACATTTCCATATTTTTTTTGATGAAAAATCAGATTGGGTGAAATATTATTCCATGATGTTTTGATTATTCTTAGTGTCTTTAGTTCATTGATGATTAGTAACTAAAAATTTGTGCTTGTATTTAGGTCTTAATTCATGTAATTTCAGTTTTTTTTCAAGCAATAGGTGTGAGAATTTTTTGTTATAATATTAAATTAATCTTTGTTAAATTAGCTTTTAGATAATTAATTAATAGCTTAGTTAACTTAATTTTGTGTTAGTTTAAGTAATCAATTGTGCTTTTCATTAAGTGTTTTAAATTTTATAGCTTTTTGTTTTAATTAATTAAGTATGATTTATGTTCATTTAATCTTTGTTTTAGTTAGTTTAAACATGTGTGGCTAGTTCTCTTAGGGGTTTAGAGATATTAAAAGGATGAAGGGATGAAAATTGTGAGAATGCAGTTGAAATTATGCTTAATGTGGTGCTTGGTTATCTAAGTTGATTTGGGACTTAGGTTAAATGTCATGAATTAGGAGTTATCTTTAGGCTTAATCACCCTTTAGGTAATTTTCTAATCCAAAAGGTAGGGTTAAGCCTGTGATACGTAATAGTTCATAGCAATTCCCAAAAGTAGCAATAGGTTAGTTCAATTTGTTAGGACACTTAATCAACTAACCTAGAGTCCCATACCTTTAAGTTACACCTTTCAAGCTTGTGATTAGGTGGCTTAAGTTAGTTGTTCCTTAGTACCTAAGGCGTCTTCACTATTAAATCTAAAGAGCTTATTCTAGGGTATAGATGGAGATAGGGGCATTTCTAGAGCTTGTTAGATTTATTTAATTTAGAGGAATTGAGAGTTTTGAGAGCTTATTTGACCATATAGGCTAACACCATGACTAAAGTATCTCTTGTTTAGATTCGAGGATCAATGATCATCCTAACATCACGAAGATATCTCAAACCCACGTCTTCACTTTTGTTATTAGTCTTTTTTAAATTTGCATTGTGTTGTCATATGTTTATTATCATTACATTTCAACTTATTTGGCTTTCATATCTTTAGGGTGTTTTCTTTTCTTTTTCTTGCAACATTTGAAATAGAAGTTGCATTCCAACTCTCTATGGTTCGACCCTAGCTTACCATTACTGTATAGTTTGGGAAGTTAGGTATTTTATTATTTGGTAGTTTATGACGAGCTCACCAATAGGCTAGATAATAAGGATAGAAATTCACTAATGATTGTAGCCCTTATAGATTGATAACTTGGACTCATGATAACTTTATTATATTGCGATAGGTGCACTTGCATAGTTGCATGTTTTAGTATTGTTATTTGAAAATTCTTGATTTATTTTTATTTAAAACTTAGGCACGTTTTATACGCAACAATTGTTAATAAAGTAACTAAATTTTATTTTTTACTATAAAAATACACTAATATATTTCCTAAAATTCAAGAAGTGCATGATGTACTCTTCCTATTTAAAAGACAACCAATATAAGCTTACATTGAAATAGTCAACTAAATCTATAAATGTTTTCCTAATATACCATAATATTAAGGATCGCATTCCAATTAGATACCTCAAACTTAACATCTATAAGTTTGCCTTCTTCATCCTTTTGCAACTTAGTTGCCATACTCATAGGAGTTCTTAATGGATTTGTTTGATCCATTCCAAAACTTCTGAGTAATTATTTAATATAACTTCCTTGACTAACAAACATTCCATCTTCTATTTGCCTAATTTGCAAGCCAAGGAAGAAATTGAACTCTTCTATCATACTCATCTCAAACTCTTTTCGTATACACTTAGAAAATTCCTTAAACAACCTCTCCGTAATAGCTCCAAAAATAATGTCACTAACATAAATCATTCTTATCCTTCTTAATAAAAAGAGTTGTGTCTACCTTTTCCTTCGAAAAACTATTTTGTATTAGGAATGTACTTAACGTCTCATACAAAGCTTTGGGATCTTGTGTTAAACTATATAAAGCTTATAAACATAATTTGGTGCATCATGGTTCTTAAATATAGGAGGTTGTTCTACATACACTTTCTCTTTAATAAAACCCTTGAGGAATGCACTCTTCACAACTATTTAATAAATTTTAAAGCCTATGTAGGATGCAAATGCTAATAATAACCAAATTGCCTCTAATCTAGCTACAGGTGCAAAAGTATCTTGATAATCAATTCCCTCTTCTTGATTGTAATCCTTAGCTACTAATCTAGCATTGTTTCTCACATTGTTGCCTAGTTCATCAAGCTTATTTTTAAATACCCATTTAGTACCAATGATTTGATGATCATTAAGCCTTGGTACTAATGTTTCTAAATTTTTTCCTTTTAAATTGATTCTACCCCTTATTAAAAGGTAAAAACCCAAATTTCCTCATTAAGAGCTTCATCTATGGTTTTACATTCTATAGTTTTAGGCTCTGCATAGGAGATAAAAACAAAATGGGACAAATCTCTAAAAGATGATCTAGTAACTACACCTTTTTGAACATCACCTAAAATTTAGTTAAAAGGGTGATCTTTTTAAAACCTTCATGTCTAGCGTTAGTTGAGTGATTAAGAATTGTGGAGCACTTTTAACTAGTTTACTTTGAAAACCAAAATGAATTTATTTGAAAATCAGCATTGTGAAAGGCAAGTGTACCTATCAAACAAGTAATAAAGTGGAGCAATTTTAAGATTTCGAGTGTCGAACCCATGAGAAACTTTGTTATTGGTTAAGTACCAGACTAATTAAATTACAATTATCTTGGAAATTACAAATTAATTGATTAAATAGATGAAAAATTACAAAACTATCCTACTATGCTTCAAACCTTGCAATTTTGAATTGTAAAATGATTTCTAAGTTACTGTAAATTATTAAATTCTGGAATTTAGTTAAGGATTAGATGACTAATGAATTAATTGAGCTCAAAACAATTTTAAAGGATGGATTAGAGTTCCTTCATGAA
>JAOXYD010000004.1:18214534-18229701 GCA_028565735.1 Pinacopodium congolense | reverse complement strand
TTACCCTTGGCATTATCTCCATAAGTGACATAGCCACCATCTTTGTCTTTCAAGGAAACAAACTGAGAAGCATCTCCTGTCATATGTCTTAAACGTCCACTATCAATATACCAAGTGCTCCTCTTGAAATCTTACAAAACAAAGAAAATCATTTCACTTTAGGTAACCACATTAATTTGGGTCCTTGGAGGTTAGATACCTTTCTAGTTCCTAAAGCCTTTAGAAAACTAAAAGGTCTATATATTTTATCAAAACAAAATCTTTTCCAAAGATCAAACCTACCACAATGATGACAAAAATATATAATTTTATGAGAATGCATGTTTGGCCTAGAGTTGTTCCTATATGTAAATCTTGATGCATCATATCCAAAGTCTCTTCTTTATTGAACTCTAGGTCTAAATGAGTGTAAGAAACATCTATTGATGCAGGAGCATGCATTGGATATGTATATGAATGTGTAGGCAGAATGTACATAAATTATGGCCTATATGCTTAATGTGATGATTTTGTGTTTGTAAAGAAACTATGTCTCTTATTGGGAGCATGCACATTTCTCCTAGATGTAGATTTCTAATTTAATATATTAAATACATAATTTATTATGGAGATATGTAAATATGGAAGTATTACTGGTATTATGTTAAAAATATAAGGATAAAAGAGACTAAAAATAAGCTCATTAATTATTATTAATTGCTCTGAAACTTCTAACTGAAAAAATTATTTCATGGACTTTTTTTAAAAGTTCCAAATTTAAGTTTCTTCAAAAACTGTATTTTAACTGTCAAAAAAGTCATATCTATTAAAGAAGTGTTTTTTAATTATACAGTCAAACACCTATTTTTTAACAAAAAGACTTTGTAATGAAAAAAAGCACTTATTAACTTCTCAAAAACCCAACCAAACAAACACTAACTCAAGGTGCTTATCACCTAGATTTCTATTATCTGGCTACCTTATGGTAAGACTAATTCAAGTCAACTGGGAAAACGCGCCTTCTACTTGAAAGAAAAACATTTGTATATGGCAATTTGTTATAAACAAGTTTATAAAACATAAAAATTCTGAAAACCATCAAACATTTTGCTTTTTGATTGTTATGTTGGCATTGAAGCTTTGGCCAAGCTCTTTCATTTGCTTTGATGGGTTGCTTTGATAAGATCTGGCTTAGAAAGAAGCCGAATAAACATCGACAAGCCGCAGGCAACCACTATTAACATAACGGCGTGTATGACCGTGGATATACAGTCAGTGAGGGCGGAGCCAGAGACAGAGGGTTGGTCATTCTGACGAATGCAGGTGCTGCTACGGTGGCAGCTGCAGACTTGGCCGCCCGTTGTTATTCTGACAGTGGCAATGCCGGTGGAGGTGGCAGTGTTGTAGTGGAGGTGATGGAGGCTGTGGTGGAGGTGGTGCAAGCTGTGGTGATGGCTGTTGTTGTGGATAGTTCGGCCGTTGACTCGTGTTCCTTGATATCTTTCAGTTCTCTTGTTCGTTAATTGGTTCTTCAGTTTTTGTTAATTGGCAATGAAGTCATGTAGATATTTTTTACATAGTTTCTATTTATGTTGGTAAACTTAGAATATACAAATAATGTTACAAAAATCATTAACTAGTTAATTACAAAGATTACTTATATCCAAATCTCCTTTTCCTAAATAAAAAATCAGAGCTATTAATTGCAAAATTGATGGCTTCGATAATTTAAAATATATGATAGTAGTTAAATAATTTCATATTATTATTTGGTGGTTATTGTCCTTCACTAACTATTTTAAGCAACAAGATTATCATTAACCTTGATGAGTAATTAATAGCCAAATTGGAAACAAGATGTATCAAAAGCCGATTAATTAGTCACATGAAAGGAACCAAGTGAGCCAATTTGATATGATTCAAGATCAGGACCACTGAACCTTAATAAGGTCAACTTTGAACTAACGCGCAAGACTCATCAAACGCAGCACTTTGCTTCTATAGTATCATCCTTTCCCAAAATACTTTGACTATTCCGGAGAACTTTCCCTTTTGATAAATAAAACAATTGAAGACATTGATCACGAAGGAAATCTAAGGCAAAATCAAATCTTTGGTGCGATTTAAGACAATTAAATTTCGTTAAAATAGTTTCTTTAGCTAATGAAATTTATAAGATCAAGCATTTAAAATTGTGATCAATCAATAATTATGCAAAGCTCTGAAATTTATAACGGATTAAAATTAGAACATGTTATAATTTCAAGAGTGTTTAGTATTATTATTAATTGTAATTTTTGTATTTTTTATATTAATTTGTATATTTTTTATTGATGTACTATTTTTTAGATTTTTATGTTGTGTTAATGTATTATTTTTTAATTTTTTACTATTTTTCAGTTTTTATTTTAAGAAAAGAAATTAAAACAGCTTTAACAAATAGGCTCTCAATTTATAAGCGTTCGTAGGGTTGTCAATTTTAAAAAAAAAATTATTTATTTATTAGATAGAGAAAATCACCTAGTCTTGGGTTCGGGCTCATTGGGCCTATATAAAATGGTTACAAATTAAGGACAAAACACACGATTTAAGGAAAGAGGATGAATATTTTAGTCAATATTTGAAATTTGGAACTAAATTGTCTGTCTAAAATTTTGAACAAAAATAAAAATTTAGATGCTTAGTTATTAAAAAGAGTTTTAATTCATGGACAGCAACTGCAATGAATTTATAATATTTTGCTATTAGTTATGGCTTTTAATGTATTCTATAGTTAAATTGATTATAATACTCACCACAATGCATTAAAGTAGTTCATAATTTACAAGTGCATTAGAAAATAAAGTTTTAAATTGTGAATTATATGTTATATGACCGCGAGTGATTACGGGAATGAGTAAGGTGAATATATTTATGATAATTCATTTAAATGGCACTTAAAATATATAATTGAAGTAGTAATTTAAAACCTTCTAATATAATAAACTCGTTGATGCTATTCTAGAAATAACATTGCCTTAACTTACATGGTTTCATTTCAGCTACTAGCTTCAGAAATCCTTTGGTTTGCATATCTTAAAAATAAGAAGAGTGAACATCCCCTCAAATTTCTCCATCCCATAATTTTTCAAGGCTTTTGTAAGGACTTGAAGTCTCGTGAACTGCAAACTCTCCTTGGTGTAATCTTTGCTGAATCACACAAGACAGTACAAACTCTCTTCAGCTTAGCATGCCAGAATTAGCATTTGTGTCTAAAAATGTAGTGTTTCTCAGGAAAATGTACCTGATGAATGTCTGAGAATTGTAAGAAGAGCTCTGGAGGGATGTACCAATCAAATAAGTTCAAGTTTTCAATGATCCTTAATTCGGTTACACTCTTCGGAAGAATGCTGTGGCCACTATGAATTCCCCACCCGAGAGCCACTTGTATTGGTGATTTTTTAAGCTTCTCAGCAATTTCAAGTCGGATTGGTTCCTTCAGGATTTCTCCTTTGATCCATGATCCTGGAGCTCCCAGAGGAGAATATTCCTGCAAACATCAGGAATTCCTTTCTTACAATTTGAATTATAGTCGATAATCCAAAAGAGAGTTTCACGTTTCTTGTACCGAGAGATGAACTCCGGTGGATTTGCAGAAATTGTGCAGAGCAGGCTGCTGCCACACAGGATGGCATTCCACCTGATTCACTGCAGGAGCTACTTTTGCATAGCCAAGGATGTCTTGCAGCTTCTTAGTCGCAAATTGCTGACGCCAATTGCATGAGCCTGCCCCGATGCGTATAGCCCCTCCATTGCATTCCAGGTCTCTGGAAGGCATAATGGCTCCATGATTTCAGGGTCCCAACCACTGGACCCTGCCTTCGTTCTAAATGGCCAATGTATCTGTAACGCAAATTATGGTTACCATTGTCAGTACAGCGTGATAGCTCTGATGGAAATCCTGAAACCCTTAAATCCTGTTAAGTTTTTGCAAATGATAGTAAATACATATCATTACAAGATATAGATCGATATAATCAAGTTGCAGATCTTCTAAACTCTGGCTCAGTGCCTTGGAGACATCTTCAGGAGCATGATCACTGGTCCTGCAATTTTATGCAGCAGAAAGTTCACGACCTTGACATTGTTTTTCTGCCACAGGAAGTTTCCTAAAAGTCCATCAGGACATCTGTCAGAAACCAACTTCATTAGAGACGAAACTGAAACGTGGAAAGCTAAAACAAATACCATAACTTAGATGTGATGAACATCTCGCTGCGATCAACCACTCCATTGGAGAATAATTCCTTCAGTGCTACTCCTATCTGCATTGTTCAGAGTATGAAGACCAGATAATTTCTTATAAACGTTCGAAAACAAAAGGAAAACAAATGGGAACAAAGAAAACTTACAGAATCAAGAGATTACCTCTTTTTCATTTTTGTAGACCTTGGCACAGTCGATATGTCTATAACCCGCCTGCATTAAAACTCAAAATTACTCAATAAGTTACAATGGGACTTTTATATATGAATCGCTGCTTGGAATTTCACGAGATTTGATTGTATAGAAAGAACCTTGACAGCAGTTTTGACAGCTTCACCTACGACACCAGGAGGAGCTTTCCATGTTCCAAGGCCAACCGCAGGTATCTTGGCGCCGGTATTGAGATCGAAGTATAAAGGTCCATGATTGAGTTCTTCATTCATCATCTTCTACAACTACATAAAAATGGCAGACAATTAAAGAGTTTTCTGATTCACCTGAAAATCAAACCGGTTACGAGGAACACGGGGTACTTTGTTATCCACTGGATACGATATTTCAGGCTTCCCAGGAGTTACTATAGCAACTGCTCGAATGGCTTTTGTATCGCCCTAGAGTTTTACGGAGAGAAACTTGGATCTCTGCGTTTAACTCTCTTTTAAGGTCGTAACGCATATGAATAAATTGTAGTTATTGTCAAGTATTTGGACCAGAAAAAGGAAGTGGAATTCTAATTTTCTCTGTTTTCTACTTCCGGAATTAAAGATGGTATCTTAAATTTTTGGTGCAAATATTAGTCTTTCATATATGGATCATTCTTCTTTATCCCTAACTAACGATTAAAATGAAAATCTTTGTTCGGTATCGGTACAAATCAATTTTCGGATGAGCTTTTTCATAGAGACTCTATCGGTACTATTATTCAATTTTACAAATTTCACTTGTCCAATATTCATTTTTGAGCGTAAAAGAGGGAGTATTAGATATGTTAAATTTGATTAAGAGAAAAATTAAATATTAGTTATACAAGAAAATTTTGAATAAAGATAAGCGTCCTTTTGTATATGGATCATTATCTTTCACTTAATTGAGAACTAATATGACCATTTTAACTTGGTATTAATGCCAACTTAATTTGATTACCAACTTTTTCACAAATATCCAATCCTATGTGTACATATAGAAATTTCGCGCATCAAATGCTCAACTCTAGGCATGAAAGGAAAGTATTAAATGTATTAGATTCTCACGTTAAAGATATTCATATATAAATATGATCATATAATTCAATTCAATAAAATTATAAGTATTTCAAGTACAAAAATATGAATAATTCGTCCTTCTCCTAAAAAATTAATATGAAAAAAATTTAATATAGGGATTAACCTAATCTAAAAGTGGGCTTTCTACAAATATTTAAGTACTCACAAATGTATTAAATCTTAAATCATTAAGTTAGAATAAGAACTAACAATAATTTATCTATAAAAAATTGTAACTTAATATTTTAGTTTTTTAAAGATATGAATCTTCTTTTATCAATCTTTCTTCTTTCATCAAATTAAAAATTAACAAGAAAAACTTAACTTCCCAAACTAAAAAATGAAAAAAAAATTGCCATAATATTACGAGATAAGCATCTTTCATTCTATCTCATAGATCCTATTTTATTATTTGTCTATAGATCATATTTCAAAGATGTTATCTCATTATTTGTATTTAAAATTAGGCAAAAGATACATTCTTTATCATTAAAAAAAAAGGTTAAATATACTCCTTAATTTTTTACAGGTACCATTTTTTCCTATAATATTTGAAATATTGAAATATGATTTAATTTGACGTCTTACATTTACAAAATGATATAAATTACAAGATGGTACAACGCTAATGTGACATGCTAACATAATATGTGAGTCTCACCTTTAATGATGACATAGCATGCATCATCATCAAAATATGGGTTTCACATACCACATCAGCATTGATCGATAAAAAGTTAATAGAATAGTATTTAGGGAGCAGTTTGTACTATTTTATAAATATGATGGAGTAAATTAAACATTTTTTTAAATGTTAAGAGGCAAAATGGTACTTTGTAAAATGTTGAGGGATAAATTAAACCTTTTGTAAATATTAGGGAGTAAAGTAGTACTCTATAAAATATTGAGGGGCATATTAAACTTTTTATGAAATGTTAAGGGGTAAAGTGTGTTGACATATTGGTAAAACTATTAGGGTTTAAATGATATTTTTTTGTCTTTAAAAATTGATTGAAAAATTAATACTAATTACTTTAATCATTCCCTCTTTTGAAATGCATAAGAAATTTGAACTTATAATTTTGCTAATTTAATATATAAATCTCATTTATTTTATTTTATTTTATTTTATTTTATTTTATTAAATAATGCTAGAGTTAAAATAATACTTTTTACTTTTAAATTTGTGATTGAAAAGTTGATACCAATTACTTTTAGTCATTCTCTTTTCGAAATACATGAGGAATTTGAAGATATAATTTTACTAATTCAGTAAAGAAATTTCATTGATTTTATTTTTTTTACCAATTAATATGAAAGGCAATGTTTCTTTTTATGTTACTATAAGAAAATATTAAATATATACTTTACCCTCTAACATTTTAGAAAATATTTAATTTACCCCTTAATGTTTTACAGGGCATTACTTTGTCCCTAATGTTTGAAAAAAAGTTTAATTTACCCCCTAATGTTTATAAGATGATACAAATTACCCTTAAATAATGTTATGTTTGACTTTTTGTCAGTCAATGTTGACTTAGTATGCTAATGTGACATGTGGAACCTACATTTTGTTGATAAGGCATGCCACATTAGCATTTAAGGAGAGGAGAAGACTGATATGTCACGTCAATATTGAAAGACAAAAAGAGTCAATATAACAGTGTTCAGGAGGTAATTTGTATCATTTTATAAACGTGATGGGTGGTACTTTGTAAAATATTAAGAGGCATATTAAACCTTTTCTGAAATGTTAGGGGACAAAATATATATTTTTTGCCTTAAAATTATCACAGTTCAAATATATACACATATCTTTTTTTTTTGTTATAACACTATCTATGTACTATGTATGTATACTCAACATTATATGAAATACAAGTGTGCTTTTCTTCCAATTATCTTTATGGTATCGAAGCCATGGTCCATAAACTCTTCCTCATCTTTTTTTATGCACCACACTTTCTCCATCAAATTGAATAACAAAAATTATCTAGCATCTAAAAATTAGTTTCTACTTTTTCTTAATTACTAAAACCTAATGGGATTTATTAATGGTTCCTTACCTCCACCTTCAAAAACTCTTCCTCCCTCAACAACCTCCTCCTCCTTTTCTTCTTCTTCTTCTTCTTCTTCTACTACTACTACTACAACTATTCCCACTTCTAATCTTGAATATTAAAATGGTTTAAAAAAGGTTAGATGCTACTATGTTGGATTTTATCCTCATTAACTGAAGAGGCTTTTTTGTATTTCATTGTTTTACAAACCTCTCATGAATTTTGGTCTACTTTTGCCAACACCTTTGGCTTTATCTCTCAAAATAGACAAATTAATTTGTACATTGAACTATAAGAATTGAAAGAAAAAAACAATATGAGTGTCACTTAATATCTTCAATGAACCAAGTCTTTAGTTGATGAATTAGGTTCCACTAAAAGAACCATGACCACTGCAAAATTCAATGCCATTTTCCATAGAAATATAGGTCCTAAGTATTATAATATCATCATTGCAGTAAACCTCAAACCTGAACCTATTCTTTCAATAAACTTCACTCTCACCTAATTACCCATGAAATCCTTCTTCAAAGTCATAATAGCATTTCTATTGCCAATTTTATTCTTAAAAATAAACCAATCCCCAACTTGGTACATCCTTTAGACTAAATTCAGCTCCATCTATAAAGAATTCCTCTAAACTAAAACGTATGAATAAAGACCCCTGTCAAATTTATAACCCACAAAACTAGACAAATAGATGTAATAAATTTTATGATTATGTATTTGCATTTGATCAAGAAAATGTTGCTCATGCATTCATGTATCACCCTTCCATTCTTATACAACCTATGCAAAGTATACCTTTCCTTCCTAGCATCTCTCCTAATCCATGGTTGGTTAACTTAGGAACTAATTACCATGCCATTCCAAATTTGTCTGCCTTACATACTATGAGTACTTAAAATTGTGGTGATCAACTTCAAGTTGGTAATGTTTAAAGTCTGCCCTTTTCGCATGTTGGAAATAGTTTTCTCTTTACTCCAAATAACATCTTCTCCCTCCAAGAAAATTTACAAGTTCCATAAATTAGAAGTCTCCACTTTCTGTTCATAAATTTTGTAAAGATAACTAATGTTTCTTTGAATTTTGGCCTTCTCATTGTCAGGTAAAGGATGAAGCCACCAGCCTACTCTTAGGAGTGAATAAAGATGACCTTAACATGATGCCCCTTTCTATTTCAAAGGAAGCAGATTTGACATCACTCATTTTAATAAAAGGCATCATAAACTTGGTCATCCAACATCTCTAACTATCTCTCAAATCCTTAAAGAAGGCTATCTTGAGTTTTCGATAGCTTCTAGTGTCATCCAAATGTAAAGCTTACCATGTAGAAAAATGAGCTAAATCTCATCTTCCACCTGTCCTACATATTAGTTCTCATCCCTAGCTTTAGTCTTTTTTAAGTTTGGGGACCAAATGCCACTATTTCTAATTTAGGCTTTTGTTATTTTGTAATTTTTGTTGATGATTTCACTTGCATCACTTAGATTTATTTCTTAAAAAATATCAAAGTGATGTTCTTTCTATTTTTGTTCAATTTTGTACCACAACTGAAAAACAATTTTATCTATTCTTCAAAGTGATTAGATGGTTAGTTTAAAAAATTGAATTCATATATAAAAAAAATCATGGCATTATTCATAACATAGCTTGTCATCACACTCGTGAACAAAATAGAATTGTTAAAAGAAAAATCTTACATACAGTGGACACAAGCCTCATTTTTTAGCTTAAAGTTCCATTCCTTTTAAATTCTAGCCATGCACCTTTCAACATTCCATTTCCACCATTAATTGCCTTCCTACACTTATTTTATTTGATTCAGCCTCTTTTTTCAAGATCTTTAATTGTCTCCATCTTATCTAGAATTTTACTCTTTTGAAAGCTCCAGTTTTCGTTTGTTAAGATCTTATTAGACACCACAATTTTCTTTTCATAATAAAAGATGTGTTTATCTTGTAAATTCTATTTAGCATCATGGTTTTGATTTTTTGGCCAAGGATACTAAGAGAATTTATATTGTTTGTCATATAATGTTTAATGGCAAAGTTTATCCACACAAAATTAAGGGCAGTGGGGTTAGGCATGTTTCCAATGAAGATAAGGCAGCTTGGCTTCATATGACGTCTACCTTACATTTCCAAGAAGCAGGTAACGTCTCTAACTTAGTTCCTTCTCCTCATTTATCTCCATTTTCTCTTTTAAATAATTCTACCTTATCTCCTTCTAGTCTCTCTCCTCCACCTACCTCTTAGCAAGAACTTAAACCCTACTCAAACTTAAACTCTCTTCACTCATTTTAGATTTAAACAAACCCTGTTCCTTTATCTCACTAACCTCATATGGGCTTATCCCCCAACTCATCCATATCTCCTGGTCTTAATTAATAGTTTACCTTAACTCTTACAATTTAACTCCATCTAATCTTCTCTAATGTCCTTACCTTACCAGTCCTTGTCTTGAATGAATACATTCTATGACTTTATATCCTAAAACCATGCAAAAGCTCCAAACCTTGCATATTGTTCAAAGAAAATCATCATCTAAACCTCCTCAGATTAACTACTGTTTCCATGCACCAAAAACATTTAACCAGGTCAATAATTATATTGAATGGCAAGAGGCCATGCAACATGAAATGCAGACTTTAACTATAAACTAGACTCAGGTGTTGGTGTTGCATCTAAAGGATATTACTTTAGTGGGACATAAGTAGGGATATTACATAAAGAGAAAGAAAGATGGATTAATTATATGTATAAAGAATGACTTGTGGCATAAGAGTATCATCAAATGACTAGCCTTGACTATATAGAAACATTTAATCAATATCATCAAACGACTAGCCTTAACTACATAGAAACATTCAATCTAACTATCAGAGCTACTACAATCTAAACAGTAATTGCTTATGCAATATCTAAGCACTGGTCGATGAAGCAATTAGATGTTTCTAATGCATTTTTACATATTCACTTGCAAGAAGTTGTCTATATGGCGTAACCTCCAAGTTACTATGATTTTAAGAAAACCAAAATTTTCTATATAAGCTCAGATCACTCCCTATATGGCCTTAAGCAGGCACCACAGGCATGGTTTGGTCAATTAAGTTAATTTCTTATCAATGATGGTTTCTCATCATCAAAGGCAAACTCCTTTTTTTATTTTATCATCATAGCAGCCATCATATTTTTTTATTAGTTTATGTTGATGATATATTGATTATAATTTTATCATTATTAGCAATATATCAACTTATTAAACACATACAAACTAAATTTCCAATAAAAGATCTTAGAGCTCTCTCATTTTTTTTCTTAGCATTTAAGTCAAACGAACATCTATACATTATTTTAATGATATTCTATGTCAAATGGGAGTTCTGCTACTCCTTTTACGACTACACTTACATTAAGCAAATCGGTTGGACAACCTCTTTTAGATAAATAATCATACTACTAAATACTTGGAATACTGTAATATGGCACTCTTACTCTACCAGATATATCTTTTGCAATAAATAAACTATGTTAATATATACACTGTCTGATAGATGTGCATTGGAAAGCACTCAAACACTTACTACAGTATCTCAAGCATATTATCTCTCCTAGCCTTCAATTCACATCAATTTCTCCATGCTGTCTATAATGCTTTTCCAACAGTGATTGGGAAGGCTGCAATGATGATTATCGTTCTACTAATGGTTATACTATTTACTTAGATTTTGATATCATCTAATGGTTGATTAAAAAGCAACCAACGGTAGCCCTTTCCTCCATTAAAAGTGAGTATAAATAATTAGTAAATGCAATTCCATAAAATTTTTGGCTTTCAACCCTTCTAAGCAAATTCAAGGTTTAGTGCTCTCAACCCTTTATTCTTTGTTGTGATAATATTGGAACAATTCAACTTATGTCCAACCCAATTTTTTATACTCAAACAAAGCACATCTAATTGAGTTGTCACTTTGTTTGAGAAAAGGTCTAAGATGATTTATTGCAAATCCAATTCATCTTATCTAAAGATCAAATTGCTGACATCCTTATCGGACCTCCTCCTATTGCTTAATTGGAGTTTTTACAAAGTAAACTCCAACTGCAATCATCCGCTTGAAGGAAGTAATATAAGATAAAGATCTTTCATCTTATTTCAAATATCATATTTCATTACTCATCTTATCCCCGAAATCCCATCTCATTATTTTTATTTAAAGTTATCACAGTTAAAATATATACATATCTTTTTTCTTACAACATTATCTACATACTGTGTATATATACTCAACATTACATGAAATACGAGTGTAGTTTTCTTCTAATTCTCTTTACATAAAATAACCTTTGCTGCTAAACTAGAGAGAACTTGGTAGGGCAAGTCCTAAGGAATGAATCATCCATAGACAAGCTTCTTAAGCATTTCTTCATGACCACTATTAAGAAGTACATCATGATTCATGTTTTTGGACTCATCAAAGAACTATTAGATGATAAACTTATATAGTTGTTTGATAAATATAAATAAGAGTAATAGTTAGAGTTATTAGTTAAAGTCTTTGTTTAAGTTAAATAATAGTAGTTTAGTTGATTAAGGATTGGTTTGTAAGCCTATATATATGGACATGTTTCTTGTTTTATTTTTTTATAGAAATTTACTCAATAATACAGACTATAATTTAGCCTTTATACCTGTGTTTTTGCCTCTCCCACGTACCCATTGTATTTTGCTGTCCAACAAAGTGGTATTAGAGCGAAGTTTCCCACCATCATCCGTTTGAGACCTATTATCGAACAGTTGGTGTTTAGAACACCAAAACTAGCTCTAAGCAAATCAGAGCCAAGTTTCCCACCTCCCATCCTTTTGAAACCTTTTATCAACACCTCTCGTCTAGAACACAAAACTAGCAACAACCAAAGAAGCATATGAAGAAAGAAAAAAGTAGAGAAAGAAGAAGAAAACAAGCGGCAAGTCGAAGAATAAGAAGAAGACGAGACTCAAATCATCTATTGAGAAGAAGTGAGGGAGATGTGAGATTCAAAGATTCTTGCTAAAAAAAGGAAAAGGAGAGAAATTAAGAGAAGTGTAGAGACGCTAACAACTAGAGAGTAGTGAGAAGAAAAATAAACTGTAAAGACTCCAAAAATTAGAGAGAAGGGGAGAACAAAAAATAAACCATTATATGTGGCTATTAGAACACAAAACCAGCAAGAAAACAAACGGCAAGTCGAAGAACAACAACAAGAAGAGATTGAAATCATCTATTGAGAACAAGTGCGGGAGACGTGAGATTCAGAGATTCTTATTAAAAAAAAGGAAAAGGAGAGACATTAAGAGAAGTGCAAAGACTTTAGCAGCTAAAGAGTAGGGGAGAAGAAAAATAAACTGTAGAGACTCCAGTAATTGGAGAGAAGGGGAGAAGAAAAAATAAACTATTCGTGTATGGCTCCTGGGAGCCGAATCGACAACCTAGTCATTAGAGACAATTCACGCTATCTGTTAGGTTGCAGATGTAGAGATAACAGAAAACATAGAAGAGATTTGTTAAAGAATTGTTGGTTTCTTGAAGTGTTGGCACAGAGATTTGCCATTATCCTTTTAAACTTGTTGTCCAGTAAGCAAAAATTAAAATGAATGGAATGTTGCCATTTCAATTTCTGAAACTTATCAAGGAGAATTATGATAATTGATGCATCAGAATAAAGGCATTGTTATGATCATAATATGTGTGGGATATTGTAGAAAAAGATTACGATTATCTGAAACGTGAAAAAGTGTTAACGATAGTGCATAAGAAAACATTGCAGAAAGTTAGAAAGTATGTTAAAAAAAGGTATCTACTGTGATTACGGTAAGAGAAACGTGGGAGATTTTACTAAATTGTTTTAAAGGGAAGGACAAAGTGATTAAAGTGCATTTGCATGATTAAATTGCATTTGCAGACTTTGACATGTGACTATGAAAACCTCAAAATGAGGGATTCCAAATTTATAAAAGAGTATTTTGACAAAGTATTGACTATTGTGAATCAATTGAAGAGATATGGAGAACTTATAGAAGTTGTTCGAGTAATAAGAAAAATTCTTCGATCGTTGATTTCAAAATTTTATTATATAGTTACTGCCATTAAAGAGTGAAAGAATTTGAAATCGATGTCTGTAGATCATCTTTTGGGTTCATTCCAAGCTAATGAAGAAAGATTGAAGAAAAGAGAAGAACCAGATACCCAAGTGTTGTAGGCGAAGTTGAATTTAAATGAAAAAGAAGACAATTAACATCAAAGACATAGTAGAGGACGAGGAGGCAGAGGTCATGGCCGAGGCTAAATCTATGAAAATCATAGAAGTGGTAGAAGAGGAAAAAACAATTTTAATAACAATGAAGAGTTAAATTTTCAACAATAAAATTCAAGAAGACGTGATAAAGGTCGACTGTTTCAACGATGTCATGGTCAAAGATCCAATATATAATGTACAATTCCAAAAGATTTAGTCACTATGCAATTGAATGTAAATGGAATTCAAATGAACAAGAAAAAGCAAATTCTGTTAAGGTTGAAGATGAAAGATCTACTTTATTATTGACTAACAATGGTGTTGAAGAAAGGAGTGAGGAGTCTTGGTATCTCGACTCAAGAGCCATCAATTATATGACTGGTAATAAAGATTTATTTTGTAGTCTTGATGAATCTGTTAAAGACAATATTTCTTTTAGTGATAAAATTAAAGTTCCAATCAAAGGTAAAGGATAAATTTTTATTAAATTGGAGAATGGAGATTATCAGTTTATATCTCATATTTATTATATTCTTTTTTTGAAAACAAATATATTGAGTATTAGACAACTTTTAGAGAAAGGCTATGAAATACAGATGAGCAATAGCGGATTATTCATGCGAAATGGAAAAGGAAGATCGATTGCAAAAGTGCCAATATCGAAGAACAAGATCTTCATACTGAAGATTAATAAAGATAGTCATATAGGTTTAAAGGTTACTACGAATGATTCGTCATAGTTATGGTATCTTAGGATGGGCCAATTAAATTTTGGTGGATAGGAGCTATTGTCCAAGAAAATGATGGTATATGGTTTGTCTTGTATAAGTCATCATAATCAAATTTGCGAAGGTTGTATGTATAGTAAGCAGACTAGGAGGAGCTTTCCAAAGGATTCTCTATCTTGAGCTACATAATCATTCGAATTGGTGTATGTTGATATACGTGATCCTATCAAACCAAGTTTATATGAAAAGAACATGTATTTTTTTATTGTTTATTGATGATTATACTCTTAAGACCTGGGTTTATTTTTTAAGGAAAAATCTGAAGCATTTGGAGTGTTTAAGAAATTCAAAGCTTGAGTTAAAAATAAAAGTGGATATCTAATTAAAGCAATTCGAATTGATTGAGGAGGTGAATTCACATCAGATAAATTTAATAAATTTTATGAGCATCTTGGTATTTGGCATTCGTTGATGGTTCTGAGGTCACCTCCACAAAATAGAGTTGTGAAGCGTAAAAATCAAATTATTCTCAATATGGCTTGTAGTATGTTAAAGAGTGAAAGGATGCTAAAGGAGTTTTGGGCTGAAACAGTAGCATGTATAGTATATTTGCATAAT
>JAOXYD010000004.1:18167674-18185275 GCA_028565735.1 Pinacopodium congolense | reverse complement strand
TATATTTTTGATATTATAATTTAGTAAAATATTAACAAAAAATAGATTAATAATTTATACATCTTATTATTTTATACTAATTCAATATCGATTTCATAATAGTTTTATACCAGTTAAACCTCTAAACCTTTAACCATTTCCCTTATCGGTTCGATATTCGATCCGATTTTTACAACATTGCCTGTTATATAATATTGGCTATTAATATACCAAATCTAACATGATTATATCATATTGAATTAAAAATATGGAGTAATACAATTATCTCCTATGTATTTGTTATATTATCTTTAATGCTTGTAACACGTTAAAACATATTAACAAATATAATTGCGTAGCATTGTGATGAATTTTCAGTTAAAAAATTAGTGAAAAATGAGCTATTGTTAAGTTCATGATTTTTAAGTACTACCTTTTATCAATATAAAATTTTAGTAAAATATTTTAAACAAATAAATTTATAAAAATTGAATATTCAATTGTCGTTAGAATTGATAATAGGCTAATCGCATTTAAGTCTCACAGTTGGAAATGCTTTTCAAGTTTAAATTTAAGCCGTTTGATTGAGTTTTTAGTTGTAATTGTTATATTTTTATATTAAAATTTGGGTATTTTTATATATTTTTATATTATCTGTTTCGATTTTTGTACTGTATTAGTGTACGATGTTGTTTATTAATTTTTGTATTTAAAAAATTTAAAATTAAATTAAAAAATTAAATCGAATTCAAACAACTCCTTAACTTTAATTATGATTGAATATTTGAACTCGAATATAATTCAATTTAATTTATTTTGTTGACTTTGACCGTTCAAATTAAATTAAATTAATTAAATATAATTAAATAACTCAATCTCAATCAAATTATATTTGATGAATTAATTTTAAATCGGGTACAAATTACTCTCTCATCTCTATTATGGTGAGATTTCGACTGTGGAGTATAATTATAGGAATTAAGAATGTTGGCATAAATCCAAAGCACGGCAATCAAAAGAGAGCGGAAAAGGAGGGGAAAGTGATGCCACGTAGGACTATCGGACTATCATTGTTTAACAACACATGGGTCGACGACAAACGATGAAACAACTGCAGCTCAAAAAGACAGAAGAAAAACTAATAAAATTTACTCCAAAAGCAAAATTTGCTCAGTAGAGAAATCTGTCTTTTTTTCCTTTAGTCTAATAGAAATCGCATTTCGATTCCAATTCCATCGATCTCGCTAGATTCTTCTTTCTCAGATGTGGATCAGGCATTATTATCCATCAATCAATCAGTCAATCAGTCAATCAGTGTATGCAGATTTACTTTCATGGAGCAGCAGATTTGAGAGTTAGGGTTTTAATTTCGAGAGAGAGAAAGAAAGAGAGAGAGGTCCTAAGGGCCTCTTGATTGGTAGTAGTTTTACGTAGACGTATATATAGAAGTGGAATATGAAGGAATTGATAGGAAGTCCAGGGACGGTCAGTGGGTTGGTGTTGAGAATAGGGCAATGTAGTTTTGCTGCGGCTTCTATTGGGGTTATGGTTTCTGCTAATGGCTTCTCTGACTACACTGCTTTTTGGTACTTCGATTTTTGCTTTTCTTGATTTATTTTGATCTCTAGTTTGGTTATTTTCTGCTTGTGTTTAAAGAGATAATCTGGGTGTGTTGAGATTTGTTTGATAAAAAGCATGTTCTAGGTGATGTGAATTTACTGTTTTGTGAAACCCAATGTTTGGTTGATTGGTTGCATTACTGTGGTAGATTTGCAGTTGCTTCTTTTGTTGAACTTTGTATTGGAAAGTGAGGACGTCTTTACTCTGAACTATTGCGAGACAGCCTGAATGCTAAATGCCAAATTCCCTACAATTGAAATGGCCAAAGAAATGGTGTCTTGATAAAGCTATCACAAACCCTTGTATCATTTGTGTTCAGTACAACGGAGTGCAGATGATGTACCGTGGTGTGATCTTTTCCGTAATTCCAAGTGATCCGGGGGTTGTTATATGCTGATTTTCATTTCCTTATCAAGGGATGTAGCAAAGATATTTCTAGGAAAGAAGATAGTTGTCTATGCCCCTGATTTCATTTAAGAAATGAAGATGTAGTAAGGCTGACAGTGATATTTGCCTCTGCTTCAGCTACTTGATTGCATCAATGGGGCTTCAGGTGCTGTGGAGCTTTGGACTAGCGTGTCTTGATGTTTATGCTTTGAGGAGAAAGAGAGACCTTCAGAACCCAGTCCTAGTGAGCCTGTTTGTTGTTGGAGATTGGGTAAAAAGCTGTTGTCCTTGACCTTCTTTTTTGTTTTTTTCTTTGGGTGAGAAATCTCTTGTGCTTTTGATCCTAATCTACATGTTTAACTTGCATTTATGTATTTTTCCAGCTAGCAACATCCATTAGGTTGTAGCATATGCTATTGCCATCTTGCCTTCATTTTGTTTCCTATATTAAAAACCGTGCTAGGTAGTTCTCCATTATATTACTGGTTTATTCTATTGTGTTGCAAAGGGATACTCATAAAGGGTGCTCAATTTTCTGAAACTTCTGATGAGCTTGAATTGCAGATAACTTTTTCCCCTTAAGACTTGATATGATTGGTATTATCACGTAAAATAGTTAACATCAAGACTATATCATCTGTTTAAAGAATTCAACATGCTACAAGTGAAACTCCCAGAATAATGCAAAATCAAAGATGACTGTGGTGACAAATTTGCTTAGTTGGGTAAATAAAAGAGCACACATGCACAAATACAAACACACACACACACACACACACACACACACACACACACGGAGAGAGAGAGAGAGAGAGAGAGAGAGAGCTGATAATATCTCTTGGAATTGTAAGTTCATTATGAGGTTCGTCATTATTAGTTGAAAAAGGTTTAAAATGTGCTCAACCTCTCCCTGAGAAGATCCTTCATGTTTTTTTAAAAAGGGGAATGCCTGTTTTACTGCTCACAAAACCTGAATTATAGGTGAACATTAGTGCTTATAGCTTACTTTGCTTTTATGATAAATTATTTGGTGCCTTACTATTTCGTTTGAAGTGTATTCTAGTTTTCACTGACACACATGGTTCTTTGGTGGAGCTGCTCACTTGGAAATTGTTGGCCATTTCTTTCATTCAGTATATGAAAGTAGTTTATTTGGGATGAATAAGATCTGTAGTTTGAAATGTGCAGGTAACAGCTTTATTATCACTTGCTGCTGCATGTTCATCAGCGGGTGTAGTGGTTCTATATTCGAGAGACTTGAAGTTTTGCAAGGTTCAAACAAATCTGGCATGTAACCGGTATGAGATTTCCATACTCATGGCTTTCCTCACCTGGCTTCTTATAGGTGTGTCATCTCATATAATGTTTTGGATACTAGCCTCTGTTTAAAACTATCCTTAATTGCTCCTGAAGTGTCAGTTAATAGACAAAACGAGGGCATCATCTCTACTTTACATGTAAATGCCTCCTTTTTTTTTTTGTTTAAAATCAAATGCCTGATTTTTGGGGAGTTTAGAATCTTTTGCTTCAGTTGCTACATGGCAAAAGGGTTTTGCTTAATTCAAAGTTGCAATTGTGGCTAAGTTTTCTGTTTCTGCCTTCTTGGCACCCACTATTTGACCTCTATTTTCTACTCCTTTTCTATTATTATCTAAGAGGTCGTTTGGCAGCACTCTTGTTTTTTATTTTTATTTTTTATTTTTATCTCTTATTTGTGTTTCTGTTTTTTTATGAAGAATAACAAAAACATGTTTAGTTGATATTTGTAATAAAAAATAAAAAATAAAAATGTGATTGGTTGAGATTTATAAAAAAAAAAATTTTAATAATGATAGTCTAATATGAAATAAATTTAAATTATTTGACCAAAAAATTCTTATACACCTTAAAAATATATTATTAGTCATTAGATTGTATTCATTATTCAATGTAAAAAAAATTTGTTTTCAAAATGCAGAAAAATATTATTTTATTATTTCTCTGATTTTGAAAACAGAAAATATAATCAGGGTACAAGCAAACACTTTTTTTTTTTTGTTTCGCTATTTTTTGAAAACAAAAATAAAAAACAGAAAACATAAACACAAAGAAACAAGCCCCAAATTTTCCTAATTGTGCAGACGTTATATATTTCAGCATAGACGTTATATATTTCAGCATTTGAGCTAGTTTATCAAAACACAAAAACCAACTCAAAGTGGGCTCTCAGTTGTTTATGCCTTGGTATTTTCTGATTGTTAAGGGTATATACTATATAGGCCGAAGTTTCACTTTTGAAAAATACAATAATAGACGACGCCAGAGCTTTCCCTACTTTGCGGATAATCAGTAAATTAATTTTGAAGCAGCTTCTGAGCATTGTATTCTCTTCTACAATTTATTCATCATCATCGCACCATAAAAGGCATAATCAATGGCTAAAATGTACAAGAAGTTCTGCTACAATTATAATTAAGTTAATCCTTTTGTTAAGTTATAGACAGATTTATGAAAAAAAGTTGTTTCAAATGGCACAAGCAGACTCCAAATGCCTTCACGCTCTTATGTCAGAGGATTTGTGGCCTCAAGATGGTGTATTTTATTTCCTTCTGAATATAAATATGAATCTAAAATCTATCTTACTCGAAGTCAATGGAATTGGAGTATTGGACTATGTTCGTAATAATTTTAAAGTAAATGTTGTGAACTTCACTCATAGTTTTATTTGTTTTAAAGATATTTTTAATTACATAAAAACATTTATGGTATTAAAAACCCTATTAAGTAAGTAATTACATAAAAGTTCTTTTGAAAAAAAATTTAATATTAAAAGATATTATTAATTTGATTTGATGCCTGAAACTGAAAGTAAATAGATTGACATTGGTAATCAACTGTGTTGCGGTATGCTTATTCCTCAAAAGTAAAACACATGACAGAAATTGCTAAAGTGAGGAATTCCAACACAAAAATAGTTTGTGCAAATACATTATTGCAAACATTATAGCATAGCTAGAATTTTGAAGCCATTTCAGGACGAATACTAATGATATACTCAATCTCATCTGCAACTTCTTTCATTGAAGGCCGATTCCGTCTCTTCTCATCTAAACAAGCTGGTGCCAGAGACCCCAATGCTTTCATGGTTTCCAATTCCAGCTTGCTTGCACTTTCCTTGATCAGTGGATCTAAAACCTCCATCAACTTGTCATCTTCCATTATTTTCTTCATATAAACTACCAAGTTCACATTTTCTTCTTCTCTGTTGAAATCAATGACTTTCATAGAAGTCAGCACCTCCAACAAAACAACTCCAAAGCTATAAACGTCGCTTTTATCGGTAAGCTGAAAATTCCGGTAGTACTCAGGGTCAAGATAGCCAAGAGTTCCCCTGAGCTGAAGTGAAGATATGGTTCTCATTGTTTTCAGTTTCCTCAACTAGCCTTGACAAGCCAAAATCAGAAACTTTTGCATTCAGTCTTTCGTCAAGTAAAATGTTGCTTGACTTCACATCTCTGTGGTAAATTGGGGGAACAGCAGCAGAGTGCAGATAGGTTAGACCCTCTCCAGTTTGATGAACTATGTTAAGCCTTCGGAGCCATGTCAATGGAGTCCATTTAACAGAATGATTGCAATGAAGGTGTTCAAATAGAGTACCATTTGGGATGTGCTCATAAATCATGATAGGCTGCTTTAGCTCAACGCAGCAGCCAAGTAATCTTACAAGGCTCCTGTGGTTCACCTGACAAAGTATCCGAACTTCGTTAAGGACTTGATCAGTGCCCTTTGTGTTTCCAAGCTTTGCTCGCTTGATGGCTGTTATGGTTCCATCTTCAAGAATCCCCTTGAATACCTCACCAAACCCACCCGTGCCGATGAGGTTGGCTTTCGAGAAATTGTTGGTTGCCTTTATCATCTCCTTGCCGGTGAAGATCCTGGCGGATTTTCCACTATGTTTGGAGTTCAGCATCTCTTCCCTCTCTTTGATCAAGTTCTTTTGTGCTCTTCTTGAGTTATGTCGTTGCTTGTAGAATGAAATGCTACTTAGGACTATGAGTAGGACTGCCCCTCCTGCAAGAGCCGTTCCTGAAAGGATTCCAAGAGAAAATCATTAATCACAAGAACAGAAATGTTCCATCTTTCTAGCAGCTGTTTGATCTATTACATTATGTTTACTTCCATCACATACCAGCAAAGAGTGCAGTTTTTTTCTTTTTCTTGCAAGCTTTTCCAGGGCTACACTTCATCATGTTCACATCTACACAGAAGTAATTAAAGTTTCAATCAGCAACAAAACTAATTATAAGAATGGTCTAAAGAGTCTAAGAAGCATGAAACTTCTACCACTTACTTTGACTTTGACACACTCCATTGATTGAATCCCACCTAAATTCAGAATCACAGAAGCACCTATTCTGTCCAAGCTTTATCCGATCAGCTAAACATTTTGAGTGCAACATTTCTTTGCAGTCCATCTGCGTTTTGCAGATTGGCTCCTGAGGCAACGCCCATCCAATCTCTACCCCTGGAACAGGCCACTGCTTCTCTGCCACCTTTTTAACATCCAAGTTTACAAAGCTCTGATAAGCTCCACACCCTCCATCATAAACTTTAATCTCATAACTACTCTGTAACCCCCCTGTCTTGAATGTACAGCACAATGGTGCACTCACACAAGCAGCTGCTTTTTCCTCGATGTAGTTATGGCAAATGCTAGTCGTTCCGCAGTCCATTGGTGGGTTCAATTGTAACACTGGTTCTTTACAATTAAGCAACAAAATGGTATTAGCACTAGTAATGCTGAATGGAAGGCTCTGATTGAGCTGTATTCCTTGGCTATGGAAGTCACTTGGTATGCAGGAGTTAGCCGTCAGGATTGCAGGTTCGATAGTCATCCGCTGGGTTAGTGGGTTGATGTATGTGATCTTGTAGGATGCTCCATTTAAAGCATCGAACCATAATGTTCCTGCAGTGCAACGGATCTTATACAACTGGTCACCACAATCTGGTCCTATGCTAAGTGGGTATGGAACTGGAGTCAGTCCACAGTTGCCACAGCGTAGTATGGCTATAGCTGAGCAGGAAGATGATAGTAGAGCGAGTAGGAGTATCAATATTTTAGATGCACTTTCTGCCATTGAAAAGCTTACTTGGGACAGTAACAGGTAAAGCAAGCCCTGTTTCATTATTTAGGCAGGGATGGTAAATGGAAGAATATGCTCTTCAATCAAGAGCCAGGGTTTGATTATTCGGAATGCGCAAAACAGGAGACAGGAGTCTTTAACTATTTACGTTTCACAAAGGTTTAGTCTTAGGTTTTCACAAAATGGATTCTGATAAGATTTGCAATTTCAGTGTTCAGTGTCTTTCTCCTGCTTTGAAGAAGGCTTCTCCTCTCCTAACAGAAGCAAGGCACATGCATGTCACTACTTGACAGATTATCGACGTTATAGAAACTGTAAGAGGAATACAGGTGTTGGATTCTAACGCTTAACGGAACAAATCTTGGACGACTACCTAGTGATTTTGTTTCAAGGTACCTTGAAGAAATCAAATAGATTTGATTTGTTGGTGTGCACTGCTTTGTCCCTTCACATGAGTTTGTTTTCCATGTCTGCTTATGGTTTCAAGATCCAAAGTTCCTATAGAAAATATGAATTAGATATTATGATAGAATTTAAATATATGTGTGTGATCAAAATATAATTATTTATTTAAATTATGTCTTAATTTCACCGGTTAAAAAGTTTTTTTTAAGTATTATTTTCTTCTTTTGTAGAAAAGATCTTCAAGATGATAATCACTATCTATTTTTTTAATTTTTAAAATTTTATATACTTAATTTAAAATATAATTATCATTTTGTCAATAAATGACAAAAGATCATAAACTCACATGCATGTTATTGTGTATCATCTCCTACTAACATATGATGAATTTGTTCCTAGATTTCTTATAATTTTTTAATAATCAATTCGATTAGCATACTATGAGAATACATTATTATATATCTGTTTAGAAATATATAATATCTCAATTAATAAATCGATCTTTAAGTAGATTAGTATGTTGTACCTTAGATCATTTATTTCATCCTTCGTTAGCTCATTCTCAACGTGTATATTTTTCGTATTCGTACTATTTTCTACATAGAAGGTAAGCCTTTTTAATACATTTTCATGTAAACTTGAAGTCGTCTCATCCCTTCAAATCAAATTAACTTGTTTTTTCTAGAATTTTTCGCGATATCGAATCAATCATGATTTTTAAATAACATTCTAAAATAGCAATGGTTTACTTAATTCTTTATAATTAGAACCTAAGTGAAAAAAGGTGTTTAAAATTTAGGCTCACGTAATCTCAAAAGAATCCACATACAATATAAGTTAAGAATTTGAATTATATTATCTTTATTGGTTGATAATGCACACATGGTATCGTTCATGCGTTATAATATTGACTCTTTTTTAATAGAGCGTATGTCTTTTTTCAAATACTGTCCAAATAATAGTTTAAGTATACCTAATACCTAATTTGAATTCATTTATTTTCATTTTTTAAAACTCTCATCTAGTATATTAAGATAGATTAGGTGATATATCATTTCTTAAGATCTATACCATTGCCAATAACTCTTTTTATCTATCAATATACTTTACATAGACGTTTGTATTTTAAGCTTTTAGCTCTCGTTTGATCACTTAAATAAATAGTTTAAAACTTGTCTCATTTCTATTTCTATGAAGTAATGAAGGCGATGACCTATATAGGAAGGCATCCCATATCTGTCTAGCATATTTCTAATATCTAGAATTGAATGTTCAACACTTATTTCATCATTCATTTTAGAATTGTATAGTTAATTCAAAATCAAGCAATCACATTTTCATGATTGGATTTTTATATAAAATTCATCTAAAAAATAATATTTAATATTTAATTAAACACGTGATGAATCAAATACTTAGGGAAAAATAAACTAGCATCACTAATATAGTCAAATGACATATTTATTTCTCTCTAGGCTACTATGTCCTTATGAAATAATTATACTTAACGTTTATGTGTTCAATTTAATCTCCACATTTGAGTTCTCTACTATTGTCTTTCAATGTGTTTGTTCATACACAATAAAGTGTATGTGAGATTATCAATTGCATCTCGATGACTATAGATATTGCGCATTGCTTAATTACTAGCCTTTAAGTAATGAATAATATTAAAAGATTTACAATCTTGCATATATTCAATCATTCTCTTAATATATATGTAGCTTATAAAAACAACAACCATCATATTGAATGTTACTTATGCAAGCTTATCTATGTTAGTCGTATCAAATATGGTTGATAGTTTTTTGATAGATTTACTCAACAACCCAACATTTATTACTAGGTATCATAATTTCATCTAAACATATCGATAAATTCATAGATTTATCGTTAGATCTTATAGCATATACTTAATACTCTTTATCAACATACTAAAATCATATGCTATGATTATTGTATGAAATTTAATATGCCACTAAAATGTGAGACTACTTTAGACTACAAATTGACGATAATAATTTGAACACGTAATATTCTTAGTCCTTAACTATTAGTTATTTTTCATTTATTTCTTCATTTAAGAACACAATCTTTTATATCTACTTGATGTAAATTAAAATCCATTTTGACTACTGGAATCAAACTTAGTCAAAGAGATGTAAACCTCACAACAAATGAGAATATCTTCTATATTTAATCTTATGTTGTGCGCTTCTTTTGCCATAAAATGTGCTTTATACTTTTCAAAAAACTACATCAGTCATTTATTTAACATTTGAGAGCTCATTTGTACTTGATGGAAATAATTTTTTAGGATAATTATTTTAATTATATACTCAAATTAAATTTGTTGATATTCATTCTTCTTTTATAACTCAAATTTTCATCCTTAGAAAAAAGATAGAGCCTTTTTCACATAAGTAGACCCATAAGTCTCTAGTGGAATTACCAATAAGATTTTTCCTTTAACGTTAAAATGTTGTTTAGGAATTCATTTACTTACAATATGGGTGTAATTGAAAGATTTTGAGAAAAAAAAATATCTCTCCTCTTCCATATTATTCTCACTAGAATCAGATGTGGTAAGGAACCCCCATTAGCCTGCAAATGTCATAATAAAAAAACTAATTTATCATTTCCTTAAATGCTCCCACTTAGATATATTACATCCATTTGATCTTAACTTACCATACCATTTTGATTCAACATTTCATATATAGATACGATTTAAATTTTCTTTTCATACTTTAAAATATCATTCTTTAGGAATATGATATTTTGTGACATAAATCCAATTACTAAGTTATTACCTTGCTTAGTTTTGAACAAATACGTTGTTGATTATTTAAAATATCTATTAAAAATATTCTCCTTCACTTTGGAATCTCATTTTTATACTTATGAAAGGGATTGAGCAAGTAACACTTCTTATAGAATTAAAATGTGATAAACCAGATCTTTTACTTGCATATAATAAATATAACATTTAATAACTAATTTGATAGGTGCATAGGTAAAATATATTTGATTATAAATGACATATCATCTCAACAGGTGATAACTAAACTTTGCTTGTATCATTAGAAATTATATTATTTCAAGAAGAGTTATAATTCTCTTCTTTGCGTTACCATATTCTTGATACATTCATGGAACAATCAAATTGTTTATTCCTTTAATTTTTATCACATAAACTCTTGAATTAATTAAATAAGTACACTAAAGATCAATTACCTTTGATCAGGTTTTGAAGTTAATATGTGATTTATCTAACTGATGCTCAATGAAAGTTGTAAACATTTGAAAATAAAATGATATTCCAAATTATGTGAAATCAAGCATATATGACTATATCAATTATAATCATTTAAAATGATAATGAAATAGTTACTTCTATATCTTACACTGACATTCATTTTGTCAGTGATATCATAACTAGTTAATTACCATAAATCAATAGATGCGTATCATACAAAATGATTTATTATGTAATTTTATTAATTAAACTATTTTATATGTGGCTCATATATATACTGATAAGCGAGCAGGTGCTCTAGCAAAATGAATTGTAAGTGTAATTGAGTGGAGTTCCACTCCAGCACTTACCATCCTCGGATGTTTTCTCAATTCATTAGTGAAGTACAATAAGTTATGCAGTACGGTACAGACTCATTGTCCAGGAGCACAATGATAGGTATCAACGACATCATTGTACTCCATTGCAAACCGTTGTTGATGAAGATGCTCTGAATACAAAACAACGGTTGAAGAAGAGATGAATAGTGCTTTTTAGGTCACTATAGACCGTCATCTAAGATCGCAAAAAAATGAAACGTAATTAAACTGTACTAAACTTTTAAGGATTTTCATAAAATCTAATGTACCCTATTGTTTTTAATTGAATAATATAAAACAAAGTTGTTTTACTTCTGAGGACGTAGAAACACAAGGTTTCCGAACCTCATTAACTCTATGTGTTCTTTATTTCTCTTTAATCTCTTTTACTATTTATTTGTCAACATAAACTATTGTCACAAGCAGACAATTCTATGTTATGTAGACTTTCAAAATAAGTCCATTTGACTAATTGACTTATTCGATTTTTTCCAATATAACCAAACCTAAAAACCATCATATGGTATCACTTTACAAGTGTTAGATAAGGTAATTAGGCAAAATTTATATTTAACTATCATCTAATAATATTACAAAATCATCTAATGTAAAATCGTGAATATGATTATTCCAAGAGCCTTATCATTTTACCATATAAAATTGATATATAATCTTATACTACCAAAAGGCATGACAAGAACTTTCTTTTTATGATATCCTATTCCTTTTTTTCAGATTAAATAGCTTTAACATCACTTAAAATATTAAGAATTATGAAGACTTTCTTTCCATATTTCTTTTAGACTTATCATAAAGCTTCCTTATTTTATTTGCATCATCTTATGAATATGTCTTAAACATACAGCCTTTACTATATGTTGCAGAAACCTTAAGACATTCATAATAGGTGCCTCGTAGCAACCTTGATTCTCATAACTCGAATGCCTTTTTATATACTATATATTCTAGAGACAAATAATGTGTAAAACTTTCACTTGCTGCATATCTGAAAAGATATGATTAACATCTCTCATTTCATTACTTATGTTTGACATTTATTTCAAATCCCTTTACATTGAATTCATTAATTTATGTTATTTTTAATTTATATTTTTAATTTCTTAATTTTATATATCAAACTTAACAGTAAATGAGTGAGTGGCCATAAGCCAACTACTGAGAGATTACATGTGTAACTCCATTATTAATCATATGTTATAAGCACAATTCCCTAATTCATATATAACAAAATTATCTATGTTATGTGAATCAAGGAAATTTTACTTTTACACAAATCATATAACTTGCTGTCTTTCTATGTTGAGCCATAATGTTTCTTTTAGGAACTATCATGATTTTATGTAGTAAGATAGGAGCCTTTTATTCTTTCCATTACATTGGATCCAAGATCCAAAGTTCTCAAAGTATCATCATTTTAGTTTTTACCTTAAGTAAATTTTTTAACAAAATTTTCCAAATGTAGTATTCAATGTTCTAAAAAACATATTTTCCTCAATGATACATTCATTATGTCATTGATGTCATTTATAATAATCTAATGCAATAAACTAAACAGAAATTCTAATTGCTTTCACAATTACTTATAGAATCAAAAGGTCAACAGGTTTCCAATCATCATTCATAGAATAATCGATCAACAATTAATCATTCTATTTAGATATCAGTTTTAACACATATCCCAATAATGATATATATAACACTTATATATGAACTAAAAAAAATGAATTATTAATCCATTTTAATAAATAAATAATATTCATCATTGATAATTATACTTTAAACAATTAACAATTTTAATAATGCATAAAAAATTAGAAATACTTATCTCATGCATTATAGGATGAAATCATCCTAACAATGTTAAATGATAAGCCACTATGAATCATGCTCTTAAATATTTCCCTCCTTCTATACTCTACTAAAAAATATAGTATGACTATGAAAGCCCGTTCTCATTCATAAGCATTCTACATTCTCATTAATAACTCTCCTTTTGTAGGAAATAATATTCTATGCCATATCTGAATGAATTGAAATTGACTAATGAAGTCTCTATAATTCAAAAGTAAAAGTTCATCAATTATTGTATAGGCTGTTGACTCATGAGTCCTTAAATCTTGAATTGGTCGCATGCGACAATCTTCTAGCTATCTTATAAAGTTGGCGATGTGTCATCTTCTTTTAGACATATGTCTTACTCTTGACTTTCTCATTGAGGGTTTTTCCTATAACCAACATAAGAGGTTATGCCTCATCATAATATTCTAATAATCATATTATATAAACAAGATAGTCATTAAGTAATACATTACTTGAACATATATTCTTCAAATAAACAAATTATTTGATTTAGAAAACTTCTCTAATAGATACATTATTGCATATAAAGGTCTCCGAATAAGTAAATTATTTGTTACATCATTCTATCAAATAAATTATATTATTTAATAAGTAGAGTATATCTTACAATATTGCATGTAAGTATGAAAGTACAAAAACTCTATAAAGAGGACTAGAATTTAGTCATTGAATATTTCAAATAATGATTAAAATTTTTTTATCAATCACTACCAATTTTCTTTAATTCACTTTAATGTCAAACCCATTCTTTGATCAATTCAATTCATATATTGTACTCAATAGGATCAAGACTTATGGTTTATTTAAAATAATAATTGGGGACTTGTTTTTAACTTTATTTAACACAATCTTATTTCTAATTTTATTAAACTAAACAAATTAGTTCACTTTAATTAGAAAGTATTTTTTCTAATTTCATTCTAATTAGAAATTATTTCTATTTTTAATTTTAACTAAACAAATTATTTTATTGATATTAAAAAATCATTTCTAATAATTATATATATTAATTAAAAACTTATTTCTAATTTTTTTTCACCTAAAACAAATTGGTTTACCTTCATTAAAAATAGCATTTTAATTAAAAATAATTTTCTAATTTTATTAGCAAAAACTAGATTAGCTGACTTTCATTAAAAAAACTCATTTAAAATTTTTATTTTAATTAAAAACACATTTATAATTATTATCTAACTAAACGAACTAGAAAACTAATTTCTAATTTTATTCTAATTTAGAATTTTATTTTTTATTTTTTATTCAACTAAACTAATTAGTCTCTTTTAATTAAATATATTTTTTAATTAAATTAGAAACTTATTTCTAATTAATATTATTTTCTAAATTGAGCTTAGTTTAATTAATACATTTAATTAGATAGAAGGTTGTATAATTAATGGATTGGATTTAACTTAGGTTTTATATTAGAGAATCAAATAATCACAATATTGATCCAATATTGGGCACAAGCTTAATCAAAAACTTTTGACAGCCCAAGTCATCATAAAGAAACTAGGTCAAGTATAAATGTGAAACAACCCTTCATATATGGGTTCTCCTAGTTCTATCATGGACTCGTAATCAATTTTAAACTCAAGCTTTAAAGTTTTTACTTTCCCAAGTCCACAACGTTAGCCTTTTGGTAATGTTGAGCAAAAAATATGACGAAAGCCTAAAAGCAAGATATAAGAAAGGCCAACGTGATAACAAAGAAGAAGGAAGCAATCAGCAAATAGAGCTTCTCTCATTCGAAGGCCCATTTGATGCAGTATGCATTTGGACCCCATAATAACGGAGAAGAAGAACAACCAGTAAATAAAACTTCCGTAGGCCTGTTCAGAATCGTTTTTTTATTTTGTTGTGGATTTTAATTTTTTTAATCATAAAAATAAAAATATAATACATTAATACAATATAAAAATTAAAATAATAAAAAATTTAAAATATATATATAATTTAATAAAAAACACGAAAATCACAACTAAAAATTGAATCAAATCAAGTGTGTTTCTTTTTTTTTCCTTTTTTTTTGGGTTCATTTTGCAAATAAATAAATAAAAATTTTAACAAAATAGCCAGAAACACAATTGCTTCATGTCATACTGTGAGGGAATCATATGATGAAAAGAGATTATGACTTCAAGGCTTTCTATCTCATTAGCCACGCAAGAATCATTTCAAGCCAAGGAAGAATAATAACAACAGAAAAGAAAAACAAGCTTGAGGGGGGAAAAAAAATTGACATAAGAACGTACCCTTTTGGCCTGAAAGCACATACTAGTGCTTGGAGTGGATACCGAAAAATTATTCAAGTTTCCTCTAAAATATAGTAAAAAAATTTTGTCTTGATTTTTTTTTAATCGTAAGTGGAGATATAAGTTCTTGGGTATTAGAATTACTCAAAAGCAAAATATCACTCCAAAAAAATCCTTAAATTTGAAAAAATAAATATTTATCTTGTTCTAGATCATGCATCCTCATCTTTATCCTCTTATGAATATTTTACAATTTGATAAAGAATTAAAAAAACGCATATATTAAAACCTCTCGCTAATACTATTTGTAAAAAATATCACATAAATATTATGATTGAATTTGAACATATATATATATACATGATTAAAATATAATAACTTATTTGAATTAAGTTTTACTGTCACTGGTTAAATGATTCTTTCAAAAAACCAATTATTTTCTTCTTCTTCGGTAATAATGATCTTTAAGATGATGATAACTATCCATTTTTTAAAATTTTTGAATTTTTATATATTTAATTTAAAATACAACTAACTTTTCATAGTCAAAATAAATGACAAAAGACCATAAATTCATGCGAGCATCATTGTTTATTAGTTCAATTTACCAATTTTTAGTCCTTTACAAATTCAAAGTGAGTTCTTTAGGACCTACTTGTTATTATTTCTATTTTTTATTTATTATTTTTTCCTACATACAGAAGTAAAGGGAAAAAAACATGTTTATTAGATTTATTTTTATTTTTTTGTTTTTAAAATCAGAAATATGAAAATATAAATATAAAAACTAAAAAAACTGTATTTTTCTACATTTTGATAATAAACTTTTTATAAAAAACTTTTTTACATTAAATAATTAATATAATCTCTTAGTTAACAAATTTTTATTTCAATTTTTTATTACAAATGTTAATTAACTCCTGCACCGAGCATCGTTTTCCGGAGGTGCATTTTGCCATGTAAAAACAACTGGTACAAGATGCGAAAATGACTACTAACATGCTCTTTTATTTCAGGATTTTTCTATTCATATTCATTAAGAAATAAGATATTGTTCATATTCATTAAGAAATAAGACAGGAAAAGTGTCCTGTTGTCTCATCGCAGGATTTGATAAACACAAATAGGCATAGCTGCTAACGTTCTATCATTTTTCCAGTGTCCTCTGTCCCCTGAGTTGGGAGACAGAAGCTTCTTGATCAATCTTTCACTGCAAATGCTTTAGAAATCAAAGCAAAAAACAGAGCAGACTAATTTGCATCCATCTCCAATCTGAAAACAGCTATAGTAGATTGCTATTAAGCTTGATAGCATGACCCTTTGGTCAAACTTAGATTTCAAACATTACAACTCGGTAATTTACAAAGATTAGACCCTGTTATGTTCATCCAGGAAAAAGCAACGCAAAAGCATGTGTACCCTTTGGTATTCACATGCTCACAAGCTAATTACCACACACAACCATTACAAAATAAGATTACTATAATTCACAATTCATAAATCACCATACTTCCAACATATCGGACATAGCTCAAGCTTGTACCCCATGATCAAGCGACCACTCGACGGGAAGTCAAGCGACAGAGAGGAGATTGAGCTCCAGTGCATACAACAATCTGGGTTCCTGAAGAATTCATATTTGAAGACGTTGGAAAGCCATAGTCGGGCCCGGAAAGCCTCGTGTCAGAAGCCTGAAACCGACCGGAGTCTCCAGGAAGCCGCGTGTAGGATGGTGAAGGAGAATCACTTAGCCATGTGGACAAGGGACCTTCGTTCCCTGTTTTGTACTGCATTACGGCTCTGTATACAAAAGGAATAAGACCCTCCATTGTTGTGGTTGGAACGATGAGTTTTTTTAGCTACAAAGTCGAAAGAAGAAAGGAAGGCGTTCTTGGTTTCCTACAAATGGTGAGGGAGGGGGGTCGGCTTTTAAAAGAGAGACTTAGGAACGGGGGCTTAAGTGACGCGGCGTAATAAAATGAAGTCCAGTTCCTCACGCCAAGTAATGAAAACTTATTTTTTATTCCCCTCGTGTTTATGATGTTTGATGAGGTATTTTTGGGACTAGTTTAAGCATTAATCACGATTTAATTTCTTAATACATTGTTTAAATAGAGAAGTTTGAATTTTTTTTAACAAATATTTACCATTTCAACATGCATTAAATGAATATTTAATCTTAGGACTTATTTAGTATAGTTGGAGTTTTTAATTTTGATTTTTAATATAAAAATTAATAAAGACAACACACTAATATAGTACAAAAATTGAAGATAAAATATAAAAATTAATATAAATATATTAAAATTACAATTAAAAATCACAACCCATAA
>JAOXYD010000004.1:18124909-18147011 GCA_028565735.1 Pinacopodium congolense | reverse complement strand
CGACACTCGGAGCTTAATTTTTACTCCGCTTTATTACTTTTGCGATAGGTGCACTTGCCTTAAAAGTACATTGGTTTTCAAAGTAAAATCGGTTTAAAGAACGTTTATAAATTTTAAAGTCACCTAACCAACGCAACAGCAAGCATTGAAGAGAAGATCAAGAATAAAGATCAAGCCTAAAAAGAAGAAGATTGAATAGATTTATAGTTGAATTTTTATATGTAAACTTGCCTTGTTCTTATTAGTGCTTGAAGGGCTAATTAGTTTGCATATTTATTTGAATTTAGGATTTTGGTCAAGAGTTTTAAATTTTTTATTGCATTAATTGCATTTTCATAATAGGATTTGGTTTATAATGTTATATTAGTACAAAGTTTCATAATCAAGAGGAAATTTAGTGAATTATTTTAAAGTAGACCTCTTAATGTGTCAAAGTGTTTTGAAAAAGTTATATAAAGTTATTTGAGTGTGTTTGAGTCAAGTTTGTATATGAAAAATTATTTTAAGAAAGTTTAGGATCTTTGAAAAGGTTTTTGAATTTTTGAAAATTTTCATAAATGCTTAAATTACTATAACTAAGGCACATGTTATGTTTAAGTTTAATTAAAATGTATTGGTGCCTAAAATCACTTTTTGAGAAATATTATAACTTGTATGAAATTGTATTGGAATGAAAAGAATGTTTTTGAAATGATTCAGAAAGTTCAAAAACTTATGAAAGAGTTTTAAAAGTATTTAAAATGAAAATTTTCCATAACCTAGACAAATCTTGTGATTGAATTTAATTGAGATGTCTTGGTATTTAGAATCACTTAGGAAATGATTTGAAACTTGGGTAAGTTGTCTTTAAAAGGAAAGAAATGGTTGTTTAATGTTCTTAGAATGGTTGAGAATGATTTAAAATTGAGTTTGAAATGGAAGTTTCAAAATAAAATTAAACTTATATGGATCAAGATATTTTGAGTTTTTGGATTTAACTGATAGTCTTAATTATAAAAAATTCAATTATAATATTTTTCAAACTTGTGTAAGTTAAGTTTTAGGTATTTGGAAGTGATTGAAAGTGGTTTGATTAAGTTTTGAAGGTTTGTACAGTGCATTAACGACCCTTTACAATCGTAGTTAATGGTGTCATTATAATAAGTCATTATAGTCTTGTTTTGGACTATGACAGTAGTTCATAAAGAGAATAATGGTATCATTATTCTACCACCACTATAGTTTGATTTTTTGCTAAAGATAAATGGCACTGTTGTAGGGTGCCTTTATGTTGTTAATAGTTACTACAATGACTAATTCATGAATTTAATGGGTTTTTGAGTATTTCTAATATTCGTGTTGTGTTTTTAATGACTATTTGAACTTGGGAAGCTTATAAATAGATGGTCTAAGCATTTAGAAACAATATATATGCATTTTTTAGTTAAATGAGCTTAAGAGAGAGTGTTAAGTTTTTTGTTTTCATTTGTTTCATTTTTTGGGTCTGTTGAGCATTGTTTTGACCAATCAAGATTTTTTTTTATCTATGCTGGTGTTCAGAGTGTGAGCTTAAGATTTGGGTGCTTGATTTTGTTATTAAGGTTTATTGGGAAGAAGGTTACACTTCACTTTATTCAAAGAAATTTGTTTGGGATCCTCTTTTCCCTGAAAGAAGATTTGTTAAGGGTTGATGGTTACTCTCTTGAAAAGAAGATTGTAAGGGTTTCTCTACACCCTAAATAAGATTGTTTTGATATATTAAAATATCCAAATGTAAGCTTGGATAAAGAACGTAGGCAAAGGGGTTATTACCGAATCACTACAAAAATCCTTATATGGTCCTTCCTCCTTAATCTTCTAATTTATGCAAGATTTTTATTATTGTGTAATTGCTTGATTTGATTTATTTTCATTGAACTAGCGTATCATTCATATAGGTTAAATTGTGGTTTTAAGATTGCATTTAAGCTAAATCAAGTTAAGTTTTGTAGGCTTTAGTTTAGAAATTTTTTTAAAGCATCCAATTCACCCCTCCCTAGGTGCCATGAGGAGTTACACTTTCCCATGATCATAATCATATCTAAAGCCTATAAAAGCATCCATTTTATACAATCTTATGTAAGCATTATCAAATTCAATAATTAAAATATTTAAGGTTTTGAAATTACGTGAAATAGCCTCAAATATAACCTTTAAAAGTTAAAAATCAAACTAAAAATATGTATAAATTAGGCATTATCAACTAGTCCATCCATAAAGTGGCTATATTATTTCATTCTCCACACTTCAACTATGTAACTATGATAAAGTTTAGGAATAGTGGCACAACCTTTAGGCATACCCACTAAGAGTTGACAAGCGACTAAAGGATCATGTAGCTCTTAGGCTTGCCCTTAATTAGGAGGATAATGAGGATGAGAACTCTGTTAAGACACACAAAAAGCTTGCATCTCTTATAAGGGTAGAGAGTAAGATGGACCACATGCAGAGACAAATAGACCTATTGTGGGACCACATATGATCTAAGGATTCAGGACTTTAGAGCTAAATGAATATTTGAGAACATACATTTTATTTTGCTCATTTATATTATATTCTATGTTATGCTTAACTATATTACATTTTGTGATTATTATTAATGATGTTTGAGTTTTATTATTTATCTCGTATACACTTTATTTTTCTTTTATGTTTTTTAAGTTAGCTACAAGCTCCCATGATTTCAAAAAGAATAAAAATATGGTTTAACAAACTTAAGGGAGTCTCCTTATTCCCATATCTCTCTCCTTATGTATTTATTTTGATTTTTAAACATTGGAGACAATATTCATTTAAGTGTAGGAGGAAACTAGGGAATAATTATCAATACATTTTTTATTGTTGTAAGTCTAATTGTAATTTATTTTATATTTTATGATTTTTTAAATGGTTAATTACATGTTAAATAATGTGCTTTAATTTAATTAATGTAGCTAGTATAGTTATGATTGATTAATTTATTATTAATTATGAATTTTTTAGAACTTCGAATGAATTATGTATATGGTTTTAAGGGGTTCAATTTAAATAATTTTGGTAAATTTTAAAATTTTTAAATGGTCTAATTTGGTTAAATTGAGTTGGAATTGATTAAAATTTTAAAACTTTATTTTAAAAAAGATAAATAGAGCATAAATGCACTTTTCGGGATAATATGAAGTGCAAAAGGTACTTGTCCAAGTTAATATGAAAATAAGAAGATTAAGGAATAACGGAACATAAAACATACATATCATTGCTCCATGATCATTTATATGAATTCATTGAAATTAAATTTGATACATAAGATTAACTTGATTACATGTTTTAACCATAGTTGTAATTTCACAATCAAAAGTGACTTAGGATGTACTAGGTATTTTAGTTACATTGATTCAAATTAAAGTAACACGTTTGACATTCATTTTTTTTATATTGATGAGTATATATTAGTTCAAACTCTTAAATTAATTCCTAATTTAGGAATCAATCATATTGATGAGAAAAATTAGTTCATATATATCCTAATTTTTCACATTAGGATAGACTAGCTATATTAGTTACATTAATTTGAATTGAAGTAACATATTCGAAATTTGAGAACATTAGGAAAAATTTTGCATGAATATCTAGATAAGTTGCTTGAGGACAAACAATAGTTTAAATATGGATGAATTGATATAGGAATAATATATGGCATTTAAGATAACATTTACATGTTTTTCACCCCTATCATAATGTTAAATTGTCTAATTTATGTGTGTTTTAGTTAAAATGTAGGTTCATACACAAGTTGGAAGTTTTGTGAGAAAAAGATAAAGTGTGGATATATTTTTTAAAAGATCAATGGCTATCTTCAATGGCATCATTGATTCCATATTAAACTGTTGTTATAGTCCCAATTAAAGTCATAAGAACAAAACAACGCTTTAATGGAGTCATTGTAAAATGAACAACTACCATTAAACACCACTTCGTAGACAGATGAATATTAGAGATTATAAACGATGTCCTTCATCAGTGATTTCAAGAGCTATTATAGTCTCTATAGGCATGTTTAGCATGAGTTTCAAAGGCATATTAGACCAATCATCCTTAAAACCGACCTAAACCTAGCCTAGAAATAAATAAGCATAATTTAAAGGGTTTTGTAAAAGCTTTTAGAAATCTTTAGCAATCTCCTTCACATAGTTAAGATTTTCTCCTTTAATTTTTTAAATTTATGTAATAGAGATATCAAGAGTGCTTTCTAAGGTTCCAAGGAGTAGATCAAAGTATTAGAGATGGGTTTGCAATTAGCATAACAATATTTTGTGTTGAATCAAGGAGGTTCCAATTATGTGTCTTAATGATGAAAAAACATTATGATTACTAATGCTTAAGTTTTGTGATGCAT
The DNA here is from genome assembly GCA_028565735.1 of Pinacopodium congolense. NCBI lineage: Eukaryota > Viridiplantae > Streptophyta > Magnoliopsida > Malpighiales > Erythroxylaceae > Pinacopodium > Pinacopodium congolense. Next base: position 18,142,618 of record JAOXYD010000004.1, on the reverse strand, counting down.
TTATAATATAGGTTAACGTTTAAAGTGCAATAATATAATTGTGTATCTAAGGTAGAAGAGCTTAAACATTGGAGGATCATCAATGGATAAGGATTGAGGATTAAGGATAAAGATCAATTGAAGACCAAATTTGGTTAGGTTTACGATAAGGACTTAAGGTGTAAGTGTCCTAAACTTGATTCTTAATCAATGCTTTAAAAGAGGCTCTCATATTTGTATGACATATATGCATGAACATTTACATATAGACATATAGGACTTGACTTATAGTTTTAGTGACTAATTGAATTTGATTATGGCATTGACATAACAAAAATTGAATTAGAATGGCATATAGGATAAATGTTGCATAATCAAGTTAAAATGTGTTGACTTGATTTAATATATATTTGTTTATGTGTTTTAAGTGAATTTATTTATTGATTGAACTTATTTCTTTGTGTTATGGATTTTGGTTTATTGATGGTTTAATAATTGTTTAAAAAGGTTTTAAAATTGTTTAAACATGAAACTTTTCATAATCAAGGCAACTCTTATGTTTTAGATGAATTGAATTGTTTTTATAATCCTGACCCCTATTTTCTCCCATAACCCTAATTTGGTGCACCTTGTTTATCAAAATCGCAACCCTGACTCTTTAACAAAAAACCCTAACCCAGCGCTTTTGTCCCCCTACCTCAGATGACCCCTCTTGATCTTCCTCCACCTTTGAACCCTTCTGTTCCTTCCTTCAATTTGAATGAATTAGCTAGCTCTATAATTCCTTTACCCAGAACTTGGAAATCTGTTGTATCCAACGTTCCGATGGATACTTCAGATGTTCAATCACTCACCTGTTTCCCTCCAGAGGTAAAGGATGGCCAGATTATGGTGATTCCACCTTTTGATCTCACGAAGAGAGGAGCGACCAGATTTAGAAAAGTCCTCATTGATTTCTTTATTGGAAAAGACTGGCTTTTCTAGTTGTCTAAGGAACTCTATCAAAAGCCTGGCTTGCTTATGGTTTGATCGAAACCCTTATCACTGGTTCAAACTAGTTTCTCTTCAAGTTTGACTCAGAGGAGGGTATGAAATCAGTTCTAGAAAAAGGTCTATGGAACATTCAGGTACATCATTTGTTTTTGAGGAAATGGAGTTTAAATGCAGGGCTATATGAGGAAATCCGTTCTGCGCCAATCTAGATTTGCTTCTATAACATCCCTAGAGAATATTGGAACAATGAGGGTTTCAATAGCATAGCGAGCTCCGTAGGTAAACCTTTGATGCTGGACTCTTAGACTGCTAACCTGTTGAGGGCAAGTAATGCTAGAATGTATGTTAAAGTCAACTTGCATCATTCTTGGCCTAATAGTTTCAATTTAGCGATATACAATGAGCTTGGGGAATTATTCTTTTAAGAAATATGAATTGAGTATGAGTGGAAACCGGACCATTAAAATCAGAAAAGAGTTTGGAGATCAATTGGTAAGGTGTTTGACATAGGTTCTCAATAGGAGGTTATGGCTTCGAAGGTTCATGAACCTTAACAAGCTGACTAGGTTAATGCCCCTATTAAAAAGACCCCACCTGCACAGGAGGTTGGGAAGCAGATAGCCCACCATGAGGGATGCTCGGCCTCAAGTGGAGCAGATCCATACTAGCAGAGATTGGGAGACTCAAGAGAAACATCCTCTAGAGCCAAATCATTCTGTGGGTAAAGAACTTAGTAATCCTTTTAATTTGATTGAATCTAGCTTGGTTACTAATCATGATATAGTGGTCCCTATTTGTAGTAATTCAACGACAATAAAAGAGAGTTTTTTCACTGTCAAATAGAATAGGAGGTCCCGAAGAAAGGCAAAAATGTAGTTGGGTGTTGACCAATGCTTTAGTGTCTAGTTTATATCTTTTTTAATGTCTTTAGTTTTTTGGAATGTTAGGGGTTAGTATTGCTAAGAAACAGTTAGGAATTAAGAGTTATATCAAGTCGCTTTCTGTGTCTTTAGTGTGTTTAATTGAAATGAGAGTCAAATATCCCTCTCATTTATAAAGAATTTGTAACTCCTTATTCCCTCAGTGGTCATTTTGTAGTAATCTATCTCAAGCTTCAAATGCTAGGATAGTTCTAGCATGGAATCTTAGTCTTTACTTTTATATTGCTCATCAAATAAATGACCAACTCATTCATATTAAAGTGTTGTGCACTAGTAGTGATTTCCTTTTCTATATCACTTGTGTTTATGGATCCAATAATAATAATCATAGAAAATACCTTTGGTCTAGCATTAGCAGGCTTGCCCAGAATATGAGTAATGCTCCTTAGCTCCTAGTGGAGATTTCAATGTCATCCTTCATCCCCATGACAAAGTCACTATTAGCTCTTATTCTCTCATATGAATGAGAGATTTTATGGAGTGTGTTAAGGATTGCTCTCTTTTTGACCTTAATGCTAGCAAACTCAATTTTACTTGGTCTAAAAACAACCTGGTGAACCTTGTATTACTAGGAAATTATATAGAGCCCTTATCAATCCAAATTGGTTTATGAACTTTTCTGGGTCCCATTGCTTAATTAGTAATCCTAACATATCTTATCATTCCCCTATTATAGTGAATCTTGCAATAGCCAAAAGCAAACGTGCCTCTCCTTTTCGGTTTTCAAACTTCCTAACTTCTCATCTTGATTTCCTCTCTCTTATTGAGGAGGTTTGGGTCATTCCTGTAATAGGCAGGCCCATGTATAATGTGGTCACTAGACTAAAGATGGTTAAAAATGCACTTAAAAATCTAAACTTGAAAAAGGTATGCAACCTTAATGTAAGAGTTGCTAATAACCAGTCCACTGATAACCTTATTACAAATCATCTCAAAATTTGCCCAAATGATCCTAACCTCCTTCATCAGGAAAAAATAGCCATTGAAAATCTTCTTAAATCTTTTGAAGATTAGGAAAGTTTTTATAAGCATTCGTCTCGATTCAAATGGTTAAAAGAGGGGAACAGAAACACTAAATTTTTTCGTAACTCCATCGTTTCTCGTAGGAATAGGAATAATATCCATTCTCTTACAAACTCTTTTGGGAACCATATGTTAATTTTAAAGATATTCAAAATCAATTCTTAGATTTTTTTTCTAAGGGACTATTGGTAATATAAAAGATCTTCATTGTCCAATAAATTTTCTTAGCCCCCCTTTCCCCTCTCTAATCTCGGATGATTTTGTGTAGACCTTAATATCTCCTGTTACTATAGTTGAGATCAAAGAAGTCTTCAATTCCTTTAATCCCTATAAGGCTCCTAGTCCAGATGGTTTTAATTGTTTTTTCTTCAGAAAAAATTGGCACATAATAGGAAATGATGTGACCACTGCTAACCAGAACTTTTTTGATCAAGGAAAACTTCTAAAGGAGCTCAATCTACCTTCATATCTCTCATTCCGAAGAGTGATAATCCTTCCTGTGATATTGATTTTAGACCAATCTCTTGTTATAATATGATTTATAAGGCCATTTATAAAATCGTAGCAAATAGGCTTAGAAACATTCTTGCTCACATAATCAGTCCTAACCAATATGCTTTTATTAAAAACCGTTATATTGGGGACAATATTCTATTGGCTCAAGAGATCTTTAAAAACTATCATAGGGATAATGGTCATCATATATGCACTTTCAAAATTGATCTTAAAAAATCCTATGACTCTAGTCATTGGGACTTCTTAATCTCGGTCCTTCATGCTTTGGGTTTTCCTCCCCTTTTTATTTGCTGGATAGAAGAATGCATTTACTCTACCTCTTATTCCATTTTGATAAATGGCATTCCTACAAAGTTTTTTAGAGGCTATTCTAGGCTTCATCAAGGGGATCCGATATCTCCCTATCTTTTTTAAATATGTATGGAGGTTCTTTCTAGAAGTCTTACTTTCACTGTGGTGGGGACTCATAACTTTACTTTTCACTAGAGGTGTTCCAAGCTTAAATTATCTCACCTCTTGTTTGTAAATGATCTTCTAATTTTCTGTCATGCTGATACTGGCTCTGTGAAAGTTTTATTTGATTGTCTTCAATCTTTTTCCAATTACTCTGGTCTTGATATGAACCTCCAAAAAGGTCAGTTCTTCCTATCTCTAAACCTGGAAAGCTTTGTGCGGTTTTTAACGCGTTCTACGGGCTTTCACCATGGAGAATTACCTATCAAATATCTAGGGTTACCTCTGCTGACTGGTAGATTGTTTAAGAGAGACTGTATTCCCCTCTTAGACAAAATAAATGTTAGAGTGAAGAACTGTGCAAATCGAACTCTTTCTTAATCTGGTAAATTGCAAGTAATTAATTATGTGTTCTCTCCTTTCCAAGTCTACTGATATAGTCACTTTATTCTTCTGACATCAGTCCTAAAGGATATAGAGGTTGGACTTAGGAACTTTATGTGGACGGTGATTTGAACTCTAATCACTACGGCAAAGTTAAATGGAGGGATATATATTAGCCTAAGAAAGAGAGTGGTCTAGGCCTCAAGCATTTACCCACTTGGAATAATGTCCTTTTTGGCAATCAGATTTGGTTCTTATTTAATGAACCCGAGGCTTTATGGGTTTAATGGGTTCATACCATTATTTTAAATAGGAAAAATTTATAGTCTGTAAAACCAAATTATAACAGTTTTTGGAGTTAATGAAAATTATTACAAGTGAGGGACTTTTTTAAAAACCAATTCAAATTCAGGATAGGAAATGAGATTATTAATTCTTTATGGCAAGACCCTTGGTACTCGAGTGGAATTCTCTTGGATCTTACCACTCCCTGAATAATCAATAGCTCATATCTTCATAAGAATACTAAAGTTTTTAATATTATACGAGGCAACTCTTAAAACTGGAGAGAAACTTCAAATGAAACAATCCGAAACTCCCCTATCCTACTAACTTGTATGCTCTTAAATGGACAGATTGGAATGGCTGGTAAGCCAAACCAAAGCTTACACATATTCCTCTACTTACAAAGTCCTTATGCCCCCAAACACTGGTGTCTTTTAGTATAAGTTGGTGTGGTATAAGAATAATAGCCCAAGAAGATCCTTCATTCTTTGGCTAACTTTTCTAAATAAATTGCAAACGAGATATAAACATCTCTTTGCAAATTTCTCAAATTTTTGCTCCTTCTATTTTTCTAATAATGAAAACCTTCACCACATGTTCTTTGAATATACTTGTTCAAGATCAGTGTGGTTACATATCTTGAACCATTTCCAAATATCTTTTCCAAATCTTCTTAACCTTTTAGAATTCCTTCTTTGGTTTTGCCACCCTCTAAACCTAAAAAATCTTGACCTTAACCTTCTGACTAATATTCTTACTATGACTGTCTATAATCTTTGGCAAGAACAAAACAACCACACCTTTACAAACAGAGCTTTGGATGTTAGAAGCATTACCACAAAAGTGGTCCTTCTCATTATGGTATCTTTGAGCATAAACTCTGATGAGAGGTATTTATTTGGTTAGGTTATATTCATTGGTTTTTGCTGACTTTTGTTTTACAGGTTTAGTGTTCTGTTCAGGGTTCCTTTTAAAAGGCAATTAACCTCTATCTAAAAGCTAGAAGACTCTTTGTGCAGGTCCCAGTAGACCCTTTGGTGAATCGACCATCCATCAAGATGGCAAGAAAAATTCTAATTTTCTAGCATATGTTATCTACCATGGCAGGAAGCGCAAGCTGGCCAAGAAAACAAGCCCTCCCGTCTAGTATAATCCTAAGACAACATCCTCGGAGGATGAATCCTCTTATAACTCCACCATTCTGGGATTCAAAAAGAAACCTTGATTCCTTGAGTGTATAGAGGATCTCATTAACTTCCACAGAAGGTTTAATCCCAATCGGTTTCCTAGAAAGCTTCAAGGATTGTGGGTCGGAGTCTTCAATAAATTTCTAAAATCAAGTGAAGGAAGAGAGTTGAAAGCTTACCTAATCTGCAGGATTTTTGCTTTGAGTTTTGGTAGGAGTTGTTCTCTTCATGGCTAGGAGACCTTGATCCACTGTGTCAAAACTCTTCCCTCCCCCTCAGCTCAGAATTCCTTAATGATGTTCTGTTAATGAGGCCCTATTGTCTTGGTAACCCAGAAGGCCACCCTTCCCTCAGTAGATTTTTTTTTTTTGGGTAGTTGATTACTCTTCCTGTTGTCTAGTCTTCTTTGATGCTGCTCCTTTTAATGGGTGTACAGCTTACGTTGCTTGGTAGGTTTTGAATCCAACGGGGATCTTTGGTCTTTTCTCTAGGTTTTTTTAAATGTTTTTTGGCCTATTCTTTTTTGTAGTTCCTAGCCTTTTGTTGTTGGTTCTCTTGGTCATTTTGAGTTTTGTATTTTCCTATCTTAGTGTTTGGTTATTTCTTGGTTGGGATTTAGTACCTTATAGCTTTGTACATAACTCTTCTTTATTTAATCAAAATTTTGATTTATAAAAAAAAGAAATATATATTACTATTAGTAGAATATTTCTATTAATTAATAAAAATAATTAATATAAATTATATTATAATATATTATTTTGAGTTGAGATTTATTTGAAAATATGAGAAAATTAATATTACTATGTATGAAAATTGTATTTTATTTACTGCATTAATTTATTGTGTAGGAGTTAAGACATGTTGAAATTATGTTTACATAAGATGCATAATGTATATATGGATCATTATGTGAATTTTATAAAATTCAAGAACTATTTTATAAATTTAAAAAAAATTTCGGTATTGATATAGGTACAGACTGATATCGGTGCAGTATCATTTCGAGGCGAAAATCGATACTAGCGTTGTATCGGTATTCATAACATTGGTTGAGATTATGCGTCCTACTGCTACTAGATTTGCGATTATATTTATAACTTTGAAAAGTATATATGATTATAAATAAGTATTTCAGAATTTGGTAACGAGTAAACAATTTTAAAATCACCAATTATCAAAAAGTGAGAAAAGAAAAGAAGTTTATACTATTATTCTAGATAATAAATTCTAAGATGCTTGCTTGAATGTTGTAAAGATTATGTCTCTACTGATAAGATTATTGACTTAGATGAGAAGTCATCTTTAAGTTATATATATATGATGGCATGTATATGACTTGTAGAACAATTATGAATCTTTTCAAAGAGAAAGAGAGATTATACAAGCTTATATAAAAATTCTTGACAAACGATGGGATAAACATCTTAATTAAAGGATTCATTTGACAGTTTATTTTCTCAATCATTATTTCTTATTTTGTGAAGATATATACACAAATAAAATAATGAAGGGTGTTTTTGATGTGATTGAGTGAAAAAGTATATTTTATAGTAGAAAAATCAAAATTATTAAACAAAATTAGATTGTATTGTAAAAGTTTAAGAAGTTTTGTCAGACTATCTGTAAAGAAGGAACTTATGATGAAAAACATGAAGCCCGGTAAGTTTTTATAATTTAAATTTTATTTTTTACTTATTAATAATATATTTCAATATTTTTCTTATAACTTTTAATTTAAAATATAGATGAGTGGTTGGGATTGTTTGGTGAAAGTGCTCCAACTTTAAGAAATCTTATCATTAGATTACTCAATCTGACGACTTTTGCATTAGGTTGTAATCATAATTGAAGTGTTTTTTAACGTATTTATACCAAAATTTTAAATTATTTGGAGTATCAAAGACTCAATAACTTTGTTTATGTTACTTATAATCAGAAGATGAAGAATAGATATATTATTAATTACATTTGATTTCTAAGTAATTATAATTTTTATTATTTATTTTATTATTTATTTAGAGCGCCTAATAAAAAGAAAGCATATGATCCAATTGATATCAATTGCATTGACTATATTGATTTTTGGATCGAAGAAAAAGAACCATTGCCTGATCTTGATTATAATAAATTTGAAAGTTTGATTTATGAAGAAAATATATTTGTCACGACAAATAAATTGGGCACATCTACTAATAGTAAGTTGCTATTTTATTTTTAAATTATATGTTATTTTATAAAATAATTTTAGATATTACTAATTTATAGTTTATTTAAATGTGGTAGAAGATGTTAACGCAAATATTTTAAATGAAAATATAATTTACGACTCTTATATAGTATTTTAGAATTTAAAATTCTTGATGAAGATGAGATACAACATTTTTCAGAAATGCAATCTTAATTTTTGTTATTGTTTTAATATCTTATATTAAATTTAATTTTAGTTAAAATTATTATTGTTGATTATACATTAATAGATATTGGTGTTTTATTTTTATTTCAATAATATATTTAATTTTTATCATTTATTTTTACTTATTTTCATAATTTATATATTTTAATATTTTATATTGATTCAATATCAATTTTATAACGGTTTGATACCAATTAAACCTCTAAATCTTAAACATTTCTTTTTATCGGTTCGATATTTAGTCTAATTTTTAAAATATTGAATAGAATAACATTATTTTTCAGAAAAAAAAAAGATCAAATAACATTGGCAATAAGTTAGATGGGCTTGTCTTATAAGGATTAGGTTCAACTCAATTTGCAATTTTTAAATTTTTTTAGATTTTCAATTCAGATTGAGTCGAATCTCTCAAGTTAAAAATTTAATTTAGAATTTAAAATTTTTAATACCTAGTCTAAAATATGTTATAAAACTTTATTAATTCAAGTTTTGCTTGTTAAGTTCGAGTCAGAATGAGACCAAAGCAAGTAACTATAAGATTAAAATCTAGTTAACATGCTAATCAAATAACTTAACCAACTAAATCAAATTATCCAAAAATTGATTTTCATTATTTTTAATTTATAATAAAATTTGACAAATTTTGAATAAAGGAGAAGTACAAAAAGTGTAAAAACAAAATGGTAATTTAATTTTAAACGAGTTATGAAAACATATCTCAAAACGTTAAAGATATAAAAAAAGGGAAAATATAACTTCAGATTAAAATTATATTCTGAAATGAACAAGACTACGACTTCCCACCTCCGTGACTTGGATGTTACTACGGGATCCCCCTATAGAAATTCTTTCCGTGATATGTGTCAGTCTTATGGCGCTACAACTTCCCCCTTCCGTGGTTTGGTGGATACTATGGCATTCACCTATAGGTAAATCTTTCGGCGATCTAATTCAATATTGTCGTAGACGTGCATGCCAAGCGAATTGATTAATTTAATTTAAGATCTTAGGTTTCCTGTCGTGCTTATCATCATTGTCATCCTTGTCTTAACAGTTTCAAATTGAATTACTCAAGTCCCATTGCAGATAGAAAATGAAAGTGAAGTGCAAACTGCATGCTTATATTGTGTCTTTTTCAATCATTTAGAAAAAACAAACTGTAGATCTGCGCTAATCATGTTTCCACCAACCCGTTTCCTGCTCTGCAAGCAATGAAGACAAAGACAAAAACAATAAAACAATTTTTTGGGTCAAAATCCCAGCCAACCAAAGGGCATAATATCAGATTTTTTGTGCAGGTTTCACATATCACAAATCATCATACGCGAGATCACTTGAAAATTTTTAACAAACAAAAGTCATATAACTTATAACCCACGTAAAAATTTGAGTCAATCAAAACAAGTAACATATAACAAGGCAAAAACAATTTTTAAAATATTACATTTCTTTTTACATGATTTTAAAATGTTAAAATTATTTTAAAATTTGTTTAAACTTTAAAATCTGATATAAATATTGATTAAATTCTTAGGATTAAAATTACTTTTTACCTTTTAATGATCCATTAGAAAAATGTGGATGAAAACAAAGATGTAATAAAAAAATGAAGATCATGATGTAGTTCCCATTTACTTAGGATCGTTAAGTATTGTTATTAGTTGTGGTTTTTAATTGTAATTTTTTTATTTTTATATATTATTTTCGGTTTTTATGCTTTTTTTTTCCAATTTTTATACCATATTAGTATGTTGTCTTTTTCTATTTCTATGTTTTTTTTATTTCGATTATCAAAAAAACCAGAATTCAAAACTCAAAATGAAATTCATACCAAACATACCCTTATTACGTATTTCCTTTTGTTTATATATTTCTTGTTTAGGTCCATTGCAAGGTGCAAAAAACTATACAAACAAGAGCACCCGACGGTCTTTGCCTGTGAACACTTACAAGAGGCTAGCAAATTGAATTACTTGAATCCCGTTTCAAATAGAAAATGAAGAGCGAAGTGCAAATTATCTCCCAAACCATAGTTAAGCCATCTTCTCCTACACCAAACCAACTTCGCCATCTCCACCTATCCTCTCTCGATCAAATTATGGTTCGACTCCTCGCACCTTTGTTCTTTATTTATCCAAATTCATCGAGTATCAGCAATGCTGAGAGATTCGAGCGACTTAGGAAATCTCTGTCGGACACATTAACGCTATTTTACCCTTTAGCAGGACGACTGAGGGAGAATTTGTTTGTAGAATGCAATGACGAGGGTGTCCCTCTCGTGGAAGCTGAAGCAAAAGGGACTATTCAGGACGTTCTTCAAAACCCTATTTGCAATAATCTCAACAACTTTCTTCCTTTCAAAATGGATGAAGACAGTGACCTGTGTTCTTTTGTTCAGGTCACCTACTTTGAGTGCGGTGGAATGGTAATTGGCGTCGGATTATCTCATAAGATTGCTGATGGCACGTCAGCTGTTACATTCCTGAACAGCTGGGCGGCAATTGCTCGCGGAGAAAGAAATAATGTACCTATTCCTAAATTTGAGGCAGCCAATTACTTTCCTCCCATTGAAATTTCTGATTTTGATCCTTGTTTCGATGTTTTGAGGGACAATCATGAGATTATTTCAAAGAGGTTTGTGTTTGATGCAACTAGCATTAAGAAACTTCGAGGCAAGTATGCTGACAATTATTGCAGCGCCGCCGGGAATAAAATCAAACATCTCACGCGAGTGGAGGTGTTAACAGCGTTCATGTGTAGTAGATTCATGGCCACAACTCAACCGAAGGCAGATAATTCTGATACAATCTATTTGGTGAAACACTCTTCGGACTTCCGAAGGAGGATGAGTCCACCTCTTTCTGAGCAGCATATAGGAAATATGGTTTTTGAGCATGTGGCAGCAGAAACTCGAATCGATGCCGAAGATAAATATTGTTATGGTGTCATAAACCAAATGAGAAGAACAGTTACGAGTGTAGACACTGAGTACCTGAAGAAATTTCAAGAGGGAGACGAGCAGCTAAAATTAATGAAATACAGGGCTGAGAAGCAGAGGTACAAGAATGTTGTTACTCTTAGCTTCACTAGTTTGTGCAGGTTTCCTACGTATGAAATTGACTTCGGATGGGGGAAGCCTGAGTGGGTTGGAACAGCTTGTTGGCCTTATCAGAATATGTTTATATTAAGTGACACCAAAGAAAAAGGAGGTGTAGAGATATCTGTCCATTTACAAAAGGAAGACATGGCCAAGTTCGAGAAGGACGACGAGCTTGCCACATTTGTTTCCCCGTTGTGTCAAATCTAAACTTACCTATCTGTTCCTCATCTTTTATGATTTTTGGATTAGAATCATTCAAGTCCATCAATTTGTTTTCTGAGTTTGTAATATCTGCGCTATCTCTTATTGTATCAATAAGTATTTAAGCAGGCTTTCAATGTGTGAACTTGTTATTCAAGAATAATTCAAAGTTGAATAAAATTGTCAGAGGAGTCCTATTTTAAGCCAAATAGTTGACAGTGTTACTTGTTTAGAGTTATGTTTGTAAGGCTATATATGTCAGTAAGTTGTTTAGAGGTCGTTTGGTATTACTATTAATTGTGGTTTATGTGTACTTGTATTAGTTTTTGTGTATTGTTCTCGATTTTTGTATTGTTATCTTCGATTTCTGTGCTATATTAATGAGTTATCTTTTTCAATTTTTGTACCGTTTTTCTTAGTTTTTATGTTTAAAAAATCAAGAAACTAAAACCAAAAAGAAAATTTACACCAAACATCCTCTTAACTTTTAAAAACTGTAACTTATAAGAAAATAAGATAACAGTTCAGACATTGTTAATTCACCAATAGTTGTGTAATCTCAACTCCTTCAGCTTATGCATCGGCTTCTCCAAAACATCAAACACCAGAATTCATAGATTCAATGTAGCATTCCCTTACTCTAATCACACAACTTATGCTACAAAACATTATAAAACACAATCTAAGCCAAACCTTAAACTACAATTGTAATAAATCTATCCAAATCACACTTTAAACCACTAAATAATCACAAACACACATCCTAACCACAATTTTCATAAACCTATTTAAGAAAACATATATAATCATTATACAATTCATCCGAGCTATACATTATACCAGAATTCTCTACTCTAAACAACTAATCAATATAAACTTTCAAATCTCCAAAATCACAATCAGTAGTCACAAACATTCTATCTGAACATGGATATCCAATACATATTTCAATATAAATCCCATTCATATCTCAAACGGTAATCATCAGTCTCAAAACCTGTCTGTACAAGGTATATATATATCCAACTCAGAAAGCAATATCCGTCAGTCTCAAATAAATATATATACATGTATCTCAATCCAAAAGACAGCTCTCAAAAAGTATTCACAACAGAGATAAAATCAACCAACTAAACAAAATATCATCTTACTAGCCCTACTTAATACTTCAAAACTCAATCTCGAACCCTAGGGTTATCGGTAATCTCTTGATCCCCTGAAAAATATAATGATAAGGGATGAGCTATCTACTTAGTAAAGGTTACCTAACTGTATCCTTATATCTCAATAACTCAGTAACTCAATATAATATGACGAAGAAAGATAAAATTGTAAAGTAAAAGCACAAATAATATTCAAAATGCACAATCCAAATCCAAAATCACAAAATACTTGATAAATAAATATAAAAACTAATATTATTATAATTTTTCTTACTATTAACTTAATTTATGCTATATTTCTCATTATTAATTTATTCGAGTTCTGCTTAACCTAGTAGAACTATTTCCAATGGTCTTTCTACCCAAATTATCATCATCATCTCAATCACCTCCATTTGGATATGAATATATATATATATATATGCACAGGGTATCTCCGGGATTCAGGATGCTCCGGTACTTAACTATCAACACATGGCATTCCCGGGACTCAGAATGCTCCAGTACTTGTTCTACAGACAGGTATCTAGCTACATCTCATCCATATCTCAACATCTCATCAATATTAAGACCATTGAATATAGAATATCCTAAGTAAGTCACTAATCCATCACTATTATGAACTCAATTTGATAAAATCCAATCCATCTTAATCAAATCTCAAGTTATTATTATCAAAGAAGTCCATCAACTCAAATGTATTTGAAAACTATACAAAGAATACTCATCATAATGTTTAGGACAATGTATAATTCTTAAATTCACATTCGCTTGAACAATTTAGCATGCATTACAAACTATAAAATAGATAACAGTAAAAAAATCACTTATTTTACTTTTTATTTTGTCAAGTAATTATAATTATTTCTCCAAAAACTCGCACATCTAAAAAATATGCATTTTAGTCATAAATCATATAATATTCACAAAATATGTATTTTCAAGAAATAGAATCACAATATGTAATTAACAAATAACTATAAGGATACAATCTAAGTTAACCTTACCTGATTTATTGAAATAATTCTTTCGCTAGGTCCAATTTACTCTCCAACTTATTCTTAAGACCTAATTATTTATAAAAATCCTATTAGATAAATTTTAGGAATATAATCACCCAATTTACACTTAATAAACCAAAACATCCCTTTTTATACAAAAATTCTTAAATATTAAAAATACATTTATCTTCATTTATCTCCATATTACTAAAATTCCAATAACATTTATTAAATTTCTCATTTCCCCTTTAATATCCTTTAAAATATCAATTTTATCTAACTTTTTCTTCCTTTTTTCACATTTAACCCTACCTTTTCATTAAAATCCCCACATACCTCTCTCTACTCATCCTTTTCCCTTTCTTTTCCTAAATTACTCCAAATTACAAAACTATCTAATGCTCAACTTTCCTAAACTATCCCAACTTTTCTAATTATTACAAGATTACCATTATGTTCAACCTCCCTCCATCTTCTATCTAACCTTTCTCTGTCTAGATTTATTTTTTTTAATCTTTCTTTCTTCTTTCCTTTTCTTTCCAGAATCCTTTTCTATTCATTTTCCTTCTCCTTTCTCTTAGTTTTTATTCACTAGTTCATCAATTTCATTCCTTCATCATCTCTTAAAATTTTCTAGCCCTTAATCATTTAATTATACTAAAAAAATTTCACAAACCAGTTAACTGTAATAAGTTTTTAATCTAAAAATTAGCTTAGATTTCCATGACATAAGAGAAATAATAGTTAGGAGCATATGATTTCACATCACTGAAGCTTTCAATTTCCAGAAAATCTTTAGGTGAAATCAACAAAATTTACCTCTTTAATCCATTGCCAAAAGAATTAGGAAAGAAGAGAATGAGGATTTGCTACACATGCAAAACAAAAAAACAAGAAAAACTCACATGCAAGGAGAAACCAACGCTTGAGCTCCCCTCCCAATTCTACAGAAAACCAAAAAAATGAAAAAAAAATGAAGATGATTGTTTTCTAGTTTTATATGTTTAAGTCATGGGCCGAATCGGGTTAGATAAAATTTAGGCTAAACCTGAATCCAAATTTTATGGGCTTCACATTCAACCTATTAATAAGTGTACTGGGATTAAAGATTTAAGCCATAAAGGTGTAAACAGGGGGCATATGACAAACTATAAATTCATAGGAGTATATTTTAGCTATAAAATCACATGGAGGTGTGAAATTTTGTCAACTCACATGGGGATATATGAAAATTTAGCAAAATGCAGGGATATCTAAGACAATGGCATCTCACAATTAAGTTGTGTAGCCTCAACTTCTTCACCACCAACTTTTACATCAAGAATATGAAAAACCTCTTCTAACTCAAAATATCCCACTCTCATTTATTATAACATCATTTTCTTAATTAACAAGAAGCAAAAAATGATGGAAGAAGTTTAATAATATTAATAGGTTGTGCAAGTAGAGAGATAACTAAAAATATGAATATCACATCATAATTGAATGTTTTAAATAAAAAATCATGATGCTAATTCTTATTATAAACTATCATCGAAAGCTATATAACCAGCAAGTGCAACTGGATCATCCTTTTCCTCTTGTACAATTTATTCACTACCCTCGCCATGATCAATATCTTCATCTGATTCAGTATCAACATCTTGAACTACAAGAGTTTCATTTGTCTAGCATTATCATTGAATTGCAATAATTTTAAATGATCCGGGTCAAGTATAAAGAAATTTAATTGTCTTTTCATATGTCATAGTAGGTAGCAACTTGAATATGTCCCCATGACAAAATTGGATCTTCAATTGTTTATTTATATAAAAAAATTCATTAAAATGCTTTACTTTTAAAAATATTTATTTAGTTATAGGCATCTCATACTTGAAATGTGTAACATAAAAATATTTTTTTTAACTAAGAATTCATGCATTAATCAGCAGAAGCAACCAATAAGCTTAAGAACAACTCAGCAAACTCACATTTAATGAACATTAAAAGTCTCATGTAGTGGCAAATGGAAATTGTAGTAACAGGTATCGTATCACATTTTAAAACTCAATATATCTTGATTTTCAAACTCTCATGCAACAAAAACATTTTTTTCACAACCTATTGACTAATGCTTATAATATCTCTATGTTCTTGGCATCCATACTCCTTTGTTGTTGTTATTTTAATATAAGATTTGGTAATTTCGTTACTACTGGCAATACAACACCATAGATTGCTCCTTCTCAATACTTTGCTTTTTAAGTTTTACCAACTTAGAGAAACATGTCTACTTGGTACTTACTAACCGTATGGTATTACAAGATACAAGAAAAGACCATAATTTAGTATACAAATGGAGATAATCTAGTTTGACATCATATAGGAGGAGTTTTATAATAAAGTCACGTTACTTGCAGCTATCTTTGTTGAAAATTTAAGAGAACGAGTGATGCTTTGTTTTGGCATTTTTCAAAGAGCTGTTACTTTAAGGATTACTACTAATTTTTCTATTTTTGGCGGCTAAAAAAATGTGTTTTTCTTGCTTCTTCAAAGTTGGTGTTGTCTTCATTAACGTTTGTCAAACCATGTAATCTATTTTTTCAATTATTGTGTGCCATGTTCATATATAAATAGGTGAGATTGCACTAGGAAATAAGCAGTATATAGAGCAATGGAGAGAAAAAAAAAAGGTGTGTTATGTGAGAGGTGTAAGACCCAAATTATTTTACTCAACCAAGATCAAAGTGTGTTTTGATCTTGAAGTCATATTTGGTTTGTATCTTAGATATGGTATTTTTATTATATCTTGTTATTATTTTGTAATTATTTCTCCTATTTGTTAAGTAGGGAGGACTAGTTGATATACCCATTATTTTACATAATGGAAGATTTACTGGCTTATGCCCGTGATTTTTACTTCTTGATTTTAATATAGTTTTCCATGTTAAAAATTCTAGTGTCTCGTATGATTGGTTTCTTCAGATATTATTTTATCATTTATGATTAAATTATTTTTGGACTTGCCATACTCGATAATTTTTTAAAAAATTATTTGAAATATTCCGTTGTAATTATTTGATTATTAACAATATTCTCCCAACAACTAGTATCAGAACTATTTTTAGTTAATTATTGGGCTTAACTATAGAAGGAAAGTTCAATAAAATTAAAAGTTTAAATGGTAAAAATTACCACATATAGAGGAACGAGATGAAGGATCTTCTATTTGTGGTAAAGATACATCTACTAGTATTTGGTGCTCAAAAACCCAAAGATAAATCCCATAATGAGTGAACTTTTGAATATGAGTAGGTATGTGGTTTTATTAGGCAATTTATTCAGGATAATATGTACAGTCATATTTATTATGAGACGCATACGAGAATATAGTGGAATAAGTTTGAAGAAATATATGCATAAAAAACTAACAATAATAAAATTTTTTACATGTCAAAGTAAGTATAGTTGAAATATAAACAAGGAAGTTTTGTTGCGGATCACTTAAATAAATTTTAAGGGATTGTGGATCAACTGTCAGGTATGAGTGTCATTTTTTATAATAAAGTTCTTACTTTTATGGTAGTTATGTCGTTGCTTAATTCTTGGGAAACTTTAAAAATTTCATTGACTAATTCTACTCCTAATGATGTGGTGGCTATAGAGTTAGTAAAAAGGGGTATCCTTAATGAAGAGATGAGACACAGGTCACAAGGTTCTCCCTCTTCATAATAAGATATTTTGGCTACAACTATTAGGGGGGAGAAATTAGAGTAGAGCATTAAAGGCAATGACAAAAATAAAAGTGAAGGTAAGTCTAACAAATATGCTAACGTTGAATGCAACTATTGTCACAGGAGAGGACATATTAAAAGTTTTACAGAAAATAAAAAAGAGATAGGGAAAATGACAAAAAGCGAGGTGATGATAACGATGATAAGAAAGTAGCAGCTACAACTGAGTAAGATTTTATTGTCCTCTATGATATTGATTCTGTCAACCTACAAAATTATGAAACCAACTAGGTGATTGATGATGGTGCTTCTATTCATGCTATAGCTCGAAAGGATTTCTTCATGTCCTACACT
>JAOXYD010000004.1:18111415-18124809 GCA_028565735.1 Pinacopodium congolense | reverse complement strand
CAACTGCCTGGTAAGTTACCAAACATAATAAAAACCAATTCTCGAGAGCATTCTAGGGTCATTATCTTAAGAAGTGGCATATAAGACTAAGGCCATTAGTTTTGTGGGCAGATCATCTCCATGCACCTGGCCGTAATCAGTTTGGCCGACAGATATGGTAGCTCCTTTATCTCCTTTCCCATTCGTTTGACCTATGAAATTAAGTGCACCTTTAAAAGTAATGGCTCTGGTTAGTTCAAGGCCGACAAGTGCACTCACTGTCTTTCTTTTCGAACGTCATGGACAAGGCTGACAAGTGCACTGTCATTTGTCTGGACGTCAATGACAAGGCCGACAGGTGTATTGTCTTTCATTTCGAACATTAATGGTCCGACCCTGCAATCATAGACCTGTTCTATTTTGAGTGCTTTATTTTGTTCTTTCAGTGTTGTTTTATTTCGTTATATTAAATATCTTGACTGAATCATTTTTATATAATATCACCATCATTATAATCAAAAGATTTTCAACTGAGTCTGATTCTTGTTATCCTCATCATCTTTGAATCATTCTCCAATTTTAATTTAATAATTTAATCTTTCAGTATCGCTACTCCCACTCTAGATATTATAATCATTCATATTAGAATGATAATTAACTTTTTTTTTTAGTTCTTCCAACAGCTTAAACTTTTATTTTAAATAATGTCCTAACATAATACATTAATATAAAAAATAAGGATTTGTCTAAGATGGTTTGTCTCAGGCATAAATTTGTCTATAAAATAAGGACTACGTAACTCTATTTTGTCAAAGAACTACTAAAAAATCGGGTACCTTCCTTCTCCAACGGAAGGAGCACTGTATAAACAAGAGCATGTGACGGTCCTAGCCTACGAACACTCACAAGACGGCCCCTTGCAAATAGAAAATGAAGAGCGAAGTGCAAATTATCTCTCAAACCATAGTTAAGCCATCTTCTCCAACACCAAACCAATTTCGCCATCTCCATCTATCCTCTCTCGATCAAATTATGGTTCGAATTATTGTTAAAAGAATTTGACTTCCTGTTACCAGCCTGCAAGAGAAACCAATTTAAAAGTGACAACTCACTTACCCTAATTAACTGTTTTGTGTTAAAGAAAAAACTTACGCGTTTGATAATGATTCAGTTTTCGATTTTAATTTTTAATTTTTTAAAAGATAAAAATTGAAAAATACTATTACATCATAAAAAATAATATATTAATATAACACACATAAATCGAAAATATCATAAATATTCATAAAAATACATAAAATTTAATATTAAAATATTAAAATTATAATTAAAAGGTTAATTAAACGATCTTTTAAATGTCTAATAAAAATAATATTAGAATATATTAATATAAATTTAAAATAAAATTTTTAAATATTTATCGTGATGATTTACATTATATTATTTATTACATGTATAAGAGAAGACAAATCTTCGATCTTTTCCTGTTTCTATGGCAACTTTGCTGTTCTCTTTTCATGTAACAACTTTGCAATCAAAAAAAGATTAATCAAGCCACAGACTATTTGGATAACGGCAGAGAACAATTTTCATCTCCTAGGCCCCTCAAATGGAAATCCATCCACTTGATAAGACATGAACAGTAGGCCTTAGGCTAACAAAACCAAATCAGGATATTAATTAGAAGTCGCTAGTCCAGATGATTCGTTTGATGATATGTAGATTCTTGACACCCTTGCAGTCCGCTCCTAAGGGTCTTGACCAACCAGAGGAACCCTACAATGGACTTATGGGGAAACGGATATAGTGATTCTCTGCCAACTTTTAATTAAAATATGCCCAATCTTATTTGAAAAAAAAGCACATTTCATAAAGCCTAAAATCACCTTTCACCAGACGCATTCCCTAATCACAAACTCAACGAGATTCAAATAATTTAGTCGTTTTGTATTATTATTGGTTGTAATTTTTAGTTATAATTTTGATATATTTATATTAATTTTTATATTTTATTTTTAATTTCTATATTGTATTAATGTATTGTCTTTTTTAATTTTTATATTTAACAAAATAAAAAATCAAATCAGAAAACAACACCTACACCAAAAGAGATGGGCGGGACATAATATTCAATCCTTTGATGTTTAATATTCAATGACACTCGAAAGCGACTGACTACTGTTATCTTCTTTTGCGAATTTAGAATGGGCATGGGTCTTCAGGAACACGTGTCAGGAGATGCGCGGGACATTGTTGTTTTGTAAGTGACAATACGGGGAAGTTACAGGCGGAGCAGGCAGATGGGCTTTGGGTTGGGTGAAGAAACAAGGTTATTATGAGATTCAACTTTGTGGATTTCGGATTGGGTTGGGTTCTTACATAGTGAGTCTTTGTTTCCTTATTTGGTAGGGTCGTTGACCTTGATAAGTGAAAATTAACAATAAGACCTCGACTCCTTTTTAAAAAAAAAAAAATTAATTCTTAATTTTTTAGAAATTATTTTTTAATAAATTTTGTCTTGATATCATTTTTCATTGAAAAAAACAAACGGAAAAATAAAAAACGACCATATCATATGCGGCATGGTCATACACATAACAAAACTTTCTCAGAAACAATTAACTTTTCCAGTTATCCATTGGTTTTTCTAACAAATAATAGTGTCAGGAGATTCAAGTGTTAATAACTAAAAAATATAAGGAGTCCGGTATTAATTTTAAAAATTAAGAATTAAAAAGAATAAAGTCAAATTATACGAGGATATGATGTAAGTAATCCTAAAAACTCAAATAACAAAATATTCTTAAAATATATAAATTTATAATTCAATTAATTGAACTGCATGCGAATTAATTTTTTATCTTATTTAATTACTTAAGGATAATTGTAAATAGATGAAGACTAATAAATAATTATATTCTTAAAAAAATTTCACCTTTTATTATAAATTAATTTTAGAAATTATTGATAAATGTAAAATGTTCTTTAGAAATAATTTTCTAATATAATTAAGAAACAATTATTATTGTTTAAGAATTTTTTTCATTTCTTAAAAACTCTAAAATTTAATGTTTTTAAAAAGAATCTCTTACTTAATCGAAGAAACTCCAGAAACCATTTCATTCATTTATATGTTTTTTTCAAAAAAGAAAGAACTAGGGAGTTTCTATTAAAAGTCTCCCTATGGTCCTAAGTGGGAGAAAATACAATTATGAACTCTCAATATTATCACCATGAAATTTTCGAAAAAAAATATTAACCCCATGAATGATGAAATATATCAGGACATGAGGCAGAAAAAAAAATAGAAATGGGGACTTGATATAGTTTTGGTTCAAATATGCTACAGTTATATATATATATATGAACCCGTTAACTTCTCTCCCATTCTCTCTCTAATAACATCAAGGGTTCTCTCTAACCTTAATAGTGCCATGCAGATACTTAGCCCTTTAATGCTCGTGGGATTGAAGCAATATTTTTAATACCGGTGTATACCAACGGTCTTTAATGCTCGGGGGATTAAAGTTATATTTTTAATATCGGTATTTACCGATGATATACCACCGATATATACCATATCATCCTGTTATTGATACGAGTCGGATAAAAATTATGTCAGACTAGTAATTTGATTGGTGTCAGTGAAATCAATCTGTAATGGTTAGTTTTGGTCTTATATAGGACGGTATTGTAATTTTTAAAAATTATCAATGGACTGATGGTAATTTTTTAGTCGATCGATAGTCATCATTTGCTTTATTCAATCGATTGATTTTTCTATGCGATCAACCGAAAAATTAATTATAAATAATTCAATAGGCCGATCTTCCTTAGTTATTCATTTGGTCAATTGATTATCATCATTCGGTCGATTAATCCTTACCATTCGGTCGATCGATGTCTTGGATATATCATGTAGAAGATATAGCATTAAAGTTTTTTGAGAAATTGAATAGAGGAAAGAAAAACAGTCATAACTTTTGACTTAGGTTGAGTTACAGGACCCGTAATATATTTTTAAAAGCTGATTTGGTCGTTACAAAATGACTTGAAACCACTCAAAAATCCATTCCAAAGGCTATGAATAGGAAACTTTAGTTTTTATATTATTCAGGATTCTTTCTTAATTATGATTCTTTTCTTTATTTGTTTATTTTAAGATTTTGAATTTTGAGACTATTTAAGCTTTTGACAAAGTTGTTTTTTGGAGTGACACAATTAATAAAAAATTTTCTATCATTTTTAAAATTTATGTGAATTTTCTATCATGCATCAATATATCTTACTACTAATGTAATTCTTTCATTCTTGTGCTAGATCTTGATGTTAGTTATAATATTTTTTTATTCTATGTATTATTTATTATATGATATTTGCATATTATGATTATAATTTCATAATACTTGATGATACATTGATTTATTGATATTCAATAATGTGTATCTATATTTCTGTTATTTTTATTATATTTATTCAAGTTGATATTTATTTAAGAAATAGATAAACATTAGTATTAATATGAATAAAGAAAATAGTTTTTTGTTATATATTATTATTAATTTATATGAGTTTTGATGTATTAATATTAAGTTATGATAGTTTGATTATTGTTATTTTATTTATATTAATTTAAATTATAATTTATTTAAAAAATATATAAAAATTGATATTATTTAGTATAAAAATTATATAAAAATTATATAATATTAATTATATTAATTAAAATTTTAAAATATGTTAAAATTATATTCGTAAAATATGAATAATATATATATATATTATTTTATAAATTTTATAAATTATTTTATAATTTTAAAAAATTAACCGATAAATATTAATTCATATCATTTTTAGAACAAAGCAATGGATTGAAGTCTCCATCATTATTAAGTCTATGTTTGAACATGGGAATAGGACAGCTCATTGATCCCTTCCAGCACTTGCTTGTGTCTCCCTTTAGTTCTGTCAAGCAATTTCAATAAGAGATAGAGTCGACTAGCGGGCCCTAACAGCGGCACCCTTGAACCCTAAGCGAGCCCACGTGATCGTTATAAAGTTTCAAAATCAGTTTGCCTGACAGAAGTGATCTCGTGCTCCTCGTGCGTTTCACCTATAAAATTAGTTGCACTTGTGGACCTGATGGCTCTTATGTCAAGGCCTACCAACGTAATGTAACACTGATGGCTGTGGCTGTTTCAAGGCCGACCAATTTCGAACATTAATGGTCCGAACCTGCAATTATAGATCTGTTCAAATTTTGGTGCAGCAATCCGATAGGTGCCATATTTTGCGAGTTCTATTTTGTTCTGTCGGTGTTGTTGTATGCCTTCTGTAGTTCTATAAGCCAAATTTTAATATTCATTCAACATGTTAAATATTTAATTGAATCACTTTTTTATATAATATCAGGCATCATTATTATCAAAACGTTTCCAACTCAGTCTAATTTTTGTTACCTTTATTTAAACAGGATAATCTTTTAATCATTCTCTAATTTTAATTTTGAGATAATAATAGCTAACTTAAGTCTTATTTAGTAGAATTTTTATTTTTATTTTATTTTTCGTTTTCTATTTTTAAATATAAAAAATTAAAAAATTAATATATATATTAATACAGTACAAAAATAAAAAATAATTTAAAAACAAAAAAATACACAAAAACTAATACAAAATCAATTACTCAACTAAACATATTCGTCGTTTCTAATTTATTTAAACAGGATAATCTTTTAATCATTCTATAATTTTAATTTTGAGATAATAATAACTAACTTAAGTCTTATTTAGTAGAATTTTTATTTTTATTTTATTTTTCGTTTTCTATTTTTAAATATAAAAAAATTAAAAAATTAAAAAATATATTAATACAATACAAAAATAAAAAATAGTTTAAAAATTAAAAAAACACATAAAAACTAATACAAAATCAATTACTCAGCTAAACATATTCGTGGTTCTTCGAACAACTTAAACTTTATCCTGAATAATTTCCTAACAAAAATACATTAATAAACAAGTAAGAATTATCTAAGGATGGTTTGTCTCACACGTAAATTTGTCTACAAAATCACTGTATAACTCTGCTTTGTGAAGGACCTAGTCAACAATCGAGAACCGTCCTTACCTACGCCCGGAGCACTATATAAAACGAGAACATGTCGTGGTCCTAGCCTATGAACACTTACAAGAAGCTAGTTACTCAAGCCCCGCTGCAATTAGAAAATGAAGAACGAAGTGCAAATTATCTCCCAAACCATAGTTAAGCCATCTTCTCCAACACCGAACCAACTTCGCCATCTCCAGCTGTCCTCTCTCGATCAAATTATGGTTCGAATCTTCACACCTTGGCTCTTTTTTTATCCCAACTCAGCGACTATCAACAATGCTCAGAGATGCGAGCGACTTAGGAAGTCTCTTTCAGACACATTAACGCTATTTTATCCTTTGGCAGGACGATTGATAGAAAATTCATATGTAGATTGCAATGACGAGGGTGTCGCTTTCGTGGAAGCTAAAGCAAAAGGCACCATCCTGGAAGTTCTTCAAAACCCTTATTGCAATAAGCTCAACGAGTTGATACCTTTTAAAGTAGACGACGACAGTGACCTGTGTTCTTTTGTTCAAGTCACCTACTTTGAGTGTGGTGGAATGGTAATTGGCGTCGGATTATCGCATAAAATTGCTGATGCTGTGTCAGCCGTTGCATTCTTTAACAGCTGGGCAGCAATTGCTCGCGGAGAAAGAAATAATGTTGATGTTCCTAAATTTCAAGCAGCCAAGTACTTTCCTCCCGTCGACGTTTCTGATTTTGATCCTTGTTTCGAGGTTGTCAAGGACAATCATATGATTGTTTCAAAGAGGTTTGTGTTTGATGCAGCTAGCATTAAGAAACTTCGATACAAGTACGCTGAAAATTGTTGCACCATCACCGGGAATTCGATCAAGCATCCCACTCGAGTAGAGTTGTTAACAGCGTTCATGTGTAGTAGATTCATGGCCACAACTCAACTGAAGGCAGATAATTCTGACACAATCTATTTGGTGAAACACGCTATGGACTTCCGGAGGAGGATGGTTCCACCTCTTTCTGAGCAGCATATAGGAAATATAACTTTTCAGCCAGTAGTAGCAGAAACTCGAATCGATACCGAAGATAAATATTGTTGCGGTGTCATAAACCAAATGAGAAAATCAGTTACCAGTGTAGACACTGAGTACCTGAAGAAATTTCGAGAGGGAGATGAGCAGTTAAAATTAATGAAAGACAGGGCTGAGAGGCAGAGGTACAAGAACGTTGTTCCTGTTAGCTTCACTAGTTGGTGCTGGTTTCGTATGTATGAAGTTGACTTCGGATGGGGGAAGCCAGAGTGGGTAGGAACAGTTTGCTGGCCTTATCAAAATTTGTTTATATTTATTGACACCAAAGAAAAAGGAGGCATAGAGATACATGTCAACCTGAAAAAAGAAGATATGGCCAAGTTCGAGATGGATAATGAGCTTGCTGCATTTGTGTCCCCCAAGTTTCAAATCTAAAGCAAGCCGTACTCATCGATCCTAGGCACTTCCCCATCTTTTTTGTTATGTCTGATATCGGTTCCTCCTTTTCCCATCACGAACTATCACGCCTTTCCCAAGTACGTCAACGTACGAATATGCTCGTGACTTAGTGTGCGGTTTGATTAAATTTTTAATTGTTATTTTATTTTATTAAATTTTATGTATTTTTATAAATATTTGTGTTATTTATCTCTATTTTTATGTTAAATTAATATTTTTTATTTTTATGATATTTTATTTCAATTCTTATGTTTAAAAAATTAAAAACTAAAATTACACAAAAATTTTAAAACAAACGAATCTTAAGGAGTTGTTTGGTATGTCTTTAGTTTTATATTTTAGTTTTATATTTTGTTAAATTTAGAAATTGAAAAAAACAATACACTAATACAATACAAAAATAAAAAATAAAACACAAAAATTAATACAAATATATAAAAATTATAACTACAAATTATAATTAACAGCAATACTAAACAACCCCTAAAATTTCTTATTGAGTTTCTCCTTTGTTTTATAAACGCTATTAATTATCTCCTTCCCAGGGACAGCTGCTGCCTCTACCAAAATATTTCCAAAAAGCTGCGTCGAGAGAGGCTAAATTTTGTCCATATCTAATTCATTTGATTTTGAAGTGGTGGCTTAACAGTAAGACATTAAAATTTTGAGATCTTGATATTTATAATTTGATAAAATTTAGCACCTTCAAAATTTGTTTTAATGTTGTTTAATTGAGTTAAAGAGGGTGTACGAATCAACTAATTGTAATAATAATATAAAAGGAGAAAATTTTGGTAAATAAATATATTCGTTATTTTGTTTTCACCCCTTAAGACCATTTGATATTTATATAATTTTTAATACGATTCAAAGAGTACTAAAAGTTTGAGAAATATATATTTTTTTATAAGAAGATATTTCAAACTCAAATAGTATAATTTCGTGAAATAAAGACGTGTTTCATTATATTGACACCACCAACTATTATTTGATATTCTAGACCTAACTTTTGATAAGAATATTATATTAAAGGGATTTAAGAGGGTATAGAAAATTTTAAAAAATATATGTATAATTCGTAAGAAGATGCTTAAGATTGAATGAGGTTTATCAATCGACCAATGTACTCAAATATTTGACTAGTCAATATTAAAATTGAAATTTAAGCATATAATAAGAATTAGTAGAAAATTCGTCAACACACTGATCAAATAGTGTTTCATAGTAGTCAATCAATGTGTTTAAAAAATGTATTTTTAAAATCAATTTTAATAATTTCAGTTGTCACTTTTATTATAAATAGAACTAAGAACTAACGAATTAGCATGAAGGACAAGGGGAGACACCAAGCCTGAAGGCCAACAGGTACTTGAAAACAATTAAAGCACAGGCCATCATATAGATATAAGAACAAGACTCACTAGGTCGAAAGAAAAGTTGTTTCAGGCTCTTTACGTAAAGAATTCATGGAGGCTTAAGTTTGGTTCCATACTCACAGATGTTTTTCTAAGAGATGTAACATTGACCTTATAACAGACAGAATCATGAAGAACTATAACAAATCACAACCAAGTAAATCAACAGCTTGGTTTTCATACGCAATGAAACCCTATTCATTCATCAGTAGTTTTGTCGACTGCTTCAAAGGGAAGGAATAGGACGTTGTAGTCTAATTCTTTATAGAATAGAATCCACTGATGATCCATCCTCCATTAGGTACAATTATTTCTCCATTGATATATGAAGCAGCAGGGAAGCAAAGAAATGCCACCACTGATGATATCTCCTCCGGCTATCCCAGGTGGCGGAGGGGGATTTGACCCTTTGCCCAAGGAAAACTTTTAGCCAAAATAGGATCATCCTGCAAAAGATATGAAGGATTAAGCACAGCACTGAAGTCCTTAATGGGCTAATCAAACTACTTGAAACTGTCTACTTTACTGCAACTCCATTTATTTAAACGTTCATAAAAATAATTGATTTTGTTTTTACTAAAGTGATATGCAGACTCAAAATTGGTTCCCATCACAATTCCAATCGCTTCAGCGCTATAATCAAGAGCTTCTTTAGGTATAGACATTCACATTCCAGCATTATTTACCTGACAAACAAACATATTTATTCTCTTGAAAGTATCCAGAATTTTGATATTGTTATGAAAATCGTCTCTACATATCTAAACTATCAGTTAACGTGTAAGAAATAACGGGCAGCCAAACATTTCTCATGTAATATACTGGTACTGGGCTACTACCAAGGCAAAAATGAAGAGTTAGGCAGATATAAACAGAAGTTGAGCTTTCCATGAAAAGTGATGGACAGTCTCCATGAGTTTCTCCCTTTGGTCCCGATGCAAAACATCGCATACCGATCCTGTCACTTTAAGCCCTTTGCTCATCCATTCTTGTAAGCATCAGTCAATCCAATCTTGTTTCCGAACAAAGAAGTGTACAGCCACTCCCAATCCTATTAACACTTCAACTATGCCGTGCCTATTGTTCATAAGTGAGGAAGTTTTGAGAAGAGAAAATTGTTTAGAAGAAGTTGATGTATTTCATTTAATGATTTGAGTTTAAGTATAAAGAGGTATTTATAGATATAAAAGATGATCATTCAAATCTAAGTACATGAACTCATTAATGATACTAAACAAATAAACAATATATGAACCTAAAATCATACATGGATCATAATAAATAATGTAACCAATACATAAACATAATTAAATTCCTAACAATGAACTTAAATAATTATGTATCTAGACTTTAACATCAATTAATTTAAAATTAACTTTTAACACTCCCCCTTAATTTGAAATTTTCTTCCGTACTCTACGTCTTATTCTCAAATGTTGAAAAGCTTCAAATTTAAGTGATTTCGAAAAAATATCTGTAACTTGATCATTAGTCTTCACACGCTTAAGCTCTACTTTAGTCAGTTGTTTGTACTCTCTATTTGCATTTCTTTTTATCTTATAAATCCATTTAACTCCAACAGTTTCATGACCCTTAGGAATAGTTGATAATTCCTAAGTGCTTTTTTTTTTCTATTGCATTGATCTCCTCTCCCATAACTTGTCTCCATCTTTTGTCCTTCACGACCTTCTTAAAATTTAAAGACTTACAGTTCATATGAAGATAAAATAAATTACTTACATTAACATCAGTGATTTCTTCTGTTTGTTCACAGATATCATAAATACTCCTCATTTTTCGTGCTCCATCACTTGAACTTTCTCCATGCATTAATGAAGGAGAATGTCTGTCATAAACTGATCCTCCATGAACATAATGTCTCTACTTCTAATAATCCTTTTGCTGGTTGGATCATACAACCTATAATCACACTCATTCTGACTATAGCCAAGAAAAATGCATTGTCTAGTCTTCGTGTTAAGCATTGTCCTTTCATTTTTAGGAACATGAACAAAAGCTTTGCAACCAAAGACACGTAAATGGTAATATGATACATTATTTTGAGACCAAACTTTTATCTGGCACCTCTAATTGCAAAGGAATACATAGTGAGAGATTAATGACATGAGCTGTAGTGCTTAAAGCTTCAACCCAAAAAGACTTTGGTAACGTGAAAGCATAGATCTAACCCTTTCAATCAATATTCTATTCATCATTTCAGCCAAATCGTTTAATTGCGGTATCTTTGGAGATGTCTTTTATTGTTTGATTCCTTATTCTTTACAATAAGCATCAAATGGTCCTAGGTACTCACCTTCATTAATAGTCCGTATGCATTTCAGTTTCTTTCCAATTTGTCTCTTAACGAAGGCATGAAACTCAAGTCTTCTACTTGATGGGTGACTCTTAAAGGACACTTTGTTCTGCTTTCCTGTTAGACAGTGATCACAATTTTTTAAATGCACTCCTTTTATCCCAGATAGCAAGTTCCTCTTGGCCAAAGCTGCAATTCCCTTTTTACTTATGTGACATAGCAGCTTATGCCATAACTCTGTTTCATTATTGAATTCAGCTGCATTGACAACATCTTTAACTATTTTAGCTTGAGTCAAATATAGAGTAGAATGCTTCTTAACTCTAGCCATATTCATGGATCCTTTAGAGAGCTTCCAATTTTCACCTGAAATTTTGCTATCAAATCCATCGTCACAGAGCTTACCAACAGAAAGAAGATTGAGTTCCGAAACATGTTTAACATGCTTAAGAGTTAATTTAGACTTATTAGAAGTCGCCAAGCACACATCTCTAATACCTGCACATTTAGTCATACCTCCATTTGCTATTTGATATCGCCAAAATAACCATGCATGTAGGATGTGAATGCATCTCTTCTAGCTATCACATGAATTGAAGCACCACTGTCTATCACCCAACTAGTCTCATCATGTGTAGAATTGATGGTATCAAGCTCTTGAACTAGTAGGAGATCTTCAGGAGTGACATTAACCCTGTCATCATTTGCAGTTGGGTTTTTTTTCTTCTCTTTTTCTTTATTCTCCTTGTTTTCTTTCTTCCATTTTTAATGGTATTTCTTAATGTGCCCTTTCTTCCCACAGTGATTGCACTCTAGATCTTTATACCTTTTCTTTGATTTTCTCCTGCTGTAGTCTTTATTTTTGGGACCTCAACTTTTGCTTCTCCCCCTTGATTATGTAATTAAAGCTTTTACGTGTGAAGAAGAGCTCTATGATTTCCTTCTCACCTTCACATTCAAAACACCACTCTTAGAAAGATCCACAGACATTATTCTATCGGGTGCAACATTAGTTAAAGACATTATAAATGTCTCCTAAAGTTAGGTCAGGTGCTAAGAAAACACAAACCTTGAACTTCTTCATCAAATTTGATTCCCATGGAGGAGAGTTGATTTTGGATTCCCTGAAAAGTATTCAAGTGGTTTGTCATTGAATCACCATCCTTGTATCTCAAGGCCATCATCTGATTTATCAAGAATAGTTTGTTACTTCTTGCTTTCCTTACATATAGTTGCTCAAATTTATTCCAAAGGGCTTAGGCATGTGTCTCCCCACTGATGTGGTTCAACACGTTATCATCTACCCATTGTCGAATGTAGCCACAAACTTGTCGATGTAGCAAAGTCCATTCTTGTTCCGATTTATTTTTAGGTCTCTCTGTTGCAAACATAGGTAAATAATAATCCTTTACATAAAACAGGTCCTCCATCTTACCCTTCTAAAGAATATAGTTAGCCTCATTCAAATTAATCATTCTACTAGTGTTAACTTCCATTATTCATAAATACAATTCACCTAAGGAACCTAAGCTCTGATACCACTTTGATAGGTAAGAAACTCTTAATTCAATTCCTAGTAATAAAGTAACAAACAAAAGTCATAGTAATTTATGTAGAAAAACCTTTCGCTCAATTTGAGTGAAAGTAAAAAATCACGACCCAAAGTGAATTTACTATCACAAAAAATTATTATAATAGTCCAATTAGTTTCAATGCTCATATAGAAATGATGTTATTTAAACAAGAGCACAAGCATTCGATGGAGAAAATACAATTAACCTTACTCTTATACCATTTATTAAAATAATTCACAGGATCGATTCACACCATTAAAACATAATCCATTGTTTGATCTTTCAAGGTTTAATTCCCTTCTGCCTTCTTTCTTTCGGTTTCTCTTAATGGTTAGAGAGTTTGTAGTATTTGTAAAAACTATATCTCACAAACTGCCAAAATTCATATTAAAAGAAGAGGGAAATGGGCTGTGGACCAAGATTTTGAATTCCGTCCCGTACCGGCCGGAAAACGGAACGGACTATCCGGATTCTGTACCGGGTTTAAATACCGGTCGGTACCAGCCGTCTCGGTCAGTATCGGCCGGTATTACCGGTCCTGGCCTGTACC
>JAOXYD010000004.1:18082203-18094166 GCA_028565735.1 Pinacopodium congolense | reverse complement strand
TATATTAGTGTGTTATTTTATTAGGTTTCTGTGCTGTTTTTTTAAATTTTTGTATTTTAAAAAATAGAAAATCGAAATAAAAACACAAGTCATTAATAAACAAAAACATGGCCTTAAATTTTAGATGTTTTCGTTTGTCAGCATCAATTCAATCACCATACTTAGATATGATATGCTTATGAAAGTTAGTAATTGAGAATACAATTTTTGAAAACTATAATAAAAAATATTTAATTGATTTTTGATTTTATAATCTAATTTTTATATTAAATTTTAGTTAAAATATTTTTGCTGATATGTTTCAATACTATATAATTGTTCCTTTTTTATTAATTTTTGATACTACAAATTTTTATATAAATAAAGTTTGAATGCGGTTGCGGTAAACGAATAAGTCATTGATAATTAATAAAAAGTTATAAGTGTACATTGTATTTGTTGCCACTCTTCGAAACTCCATAGATGATTACAACAACTATTGATACATATCACCACGAAGTGTCATCTTGAGACATGGAGTCACAGCATTATGCTTAGTTACATCAAGAAAAGCCACCATCAAGTAGGTGTTGAAGCCATCCTAAGCTCCAACGGACGGTGATGTCGGGAATAGAAAATTAGCAAAATATGGCTGCAAGGTCAATTCATCAACTAATCAAACACCAAGTTTAAGTAGTAATTTAATCACACTTTCGCTGTATATTTAGTTATAATCTCTGTTCTTAACTACGCAATGTATAGATCTAATCTCTATTCGTAGATACGAAATATATAGATCCCCTCCCACTAGTGAGGTGGTCCCGTGGTTTCCATCTCCAGTCATCATGTATCCTTGATTTAGGTTTACAGGGGTTTCTTCTAAAAATCTTGGGTTCTTAAGTTCAAATTTTTACGAGGAATGTTCAACATACTTCGTTTACCATCATAAATAAAATGTATCGTTCAATCTTAATTATTCATAAGTTTGGAAACAAAGGCCAATTTGATCCTGGCGAGGAAGATCATCTATCAACTGAGTTGTCTATGTTTTTTTTTTCTGAATTTTATAAGTAAAAACCAACTAGAGGAAAAACGAAAGGGAGTGGCTAATAGACAAGACTATGTAAGGGAGTGGCTAATAGACAAGACTATGTATATATATATGTGTGTGTGTAACAGACTAAAAGATGGTGATGTACTATTGTCTAGGAGGGAAGCCAAACGCAATTATCAACAAAGATAAGAAAAAAAAAACTGGAAACCTTAAAAAGATTCTTCAAGGTTTAGAATGTTATCTCGAAGTACTCGCTGAACCGACTAAATTTATGTTGTATGGAACATAAACAAAAAGATGAAGCCAACAGACTAGCTACTAAACTTTGTCGAATAAAAGTTGTTTCAGTCTTGACATGATAAAATAGCTTTTCTGTAAATGCTTCTTCTTTGATACCCTTTTCTTAATTGCTTTGACTTGAAAGAAAGCTAAAAAAACAAATACAACAACTTTCTTGTTCAATGGTGTCGTATGTAGGATTAGTACTTACCATTAGGTAAGTCAACTAGCCTCACATCTAAGACCATCATTAATTATTATTTATGAAAATATTTTGAAGTCTGATAACTTAAGAACAAACGAGGGGCCTTTACATATGTGGAAGAAAAGGCAGCATTTTTAGTACCGTTTACACAGCCAATCCCCTCTCAAGTATACAATACATATAGTAGAATCTTTCAAATTAAAGAGCAGAATAATCTACTTAGTGATAAGTAAGGACACAATTACATGACTCTTTTGTAGTAATTATCATGACCATTATAGGTAAAAATGTTTGAAATACTTTTTATAAATTAATAAATAAATTGAGTAGATAAGCATACTTCAAATATTTTTATCTATAATGAACATTTATATTCACCACATGAGAGTCACCAAGCATTTTTTTTCATAAATAACTCTTGTTGTAAAATATCTAAGGAAATTAAAGAGAAAGAGTAGATAAAAACACAAAAATTTAATGAGGTTCAACAACGTAATGTTACTTATGTTCTCAAAAGTATAGCTACTATGATTTTCCTTATTCATTTGATAAAGGAGTTAAATTATGTTTTATAAAACCTTAATTTTATATGGTACATTATAGAAATATTCTAAAATCTCGAAGCAACATAGCATTTATATGAAACGACAGTGTCATTTAAGTAGTTTATTTATGTAGTTGCTTTTGTGTTATCGTTTCTTTGTTTTTGGTTTTCCTTTATTTGTATTAAAGGAGAGGTTCTGTATATGATACGATTAAGTCAATTTTGACTGACTAAAATAAAGTTTTTAGTTCCTCTCACATTTTCTCTCACATGGTATCAGAGTAGGCATTTCGGTTTCCTATTTTTTTATTGTTTCTTGCGCTAATCGTTGTGATTTCATAGTGTTTTCATTGATTTTAGTTGTCTTTGTGCATCTTATGGCTTTGTTTTAACCTACGGAGGATCCTTCATCACTTTATTTTCTTCATCATTCCGAAAATCACAGTTTTGTCATTGTTTCACTGGAGCTGAGCTCATCCAACTATGCGTCCTGGTAGCGATCCTTCTTATTAGCAGTATCCATTAGAAATAAGCAAGGTTTTCTTGATGGTTTAGTGAAGAAGCCGCCTAAGGAAAATCCTAATTTCCTTCCTTGGAGCCATTGCAACAATCTCTTCGTTGCCTAGCTATTGAGGATGTCTTTCCTCCAATAGCATCTATGTTGTTTTATATTGAAGATTTGGGCGAAGTTAACTCAACAGTTTGCCTAGTCCGATGATGTTCGGATCTTCCACTTACAGCATCAGTTGTGTACCATAAATCAAGGTGCGAATACTATGGATAATTATTTTACTAAGTTGAATTTGATTTTGGGAAGAATTGAGAAGTTTTAGACCCCTACCTCACTGTGAATGTGATAATTGTAATCATCAATGTTTTCAACGGTATGCTGATAGGGAAGAGAAGGACTATGTATTTCATTTTTATGAATGGTCTTAATGAAGGGTTTCAAGGGTTAAAGACTCAGATAATCCTTATGAAACCTTTTCCTAACCTAGATCAAGTGTATAATATAGTATTGAGAGAGGAAACCTAACGAAAATTCTAAATGCTAACTCCTTTATTGCCTGATGCCTTTATAATGGTAGCTAAGAGGAGTAAGACTGACCTACTTTTCTCTCATTATGGCAAGTCTGGCCACCTTAGAGAGAATTGCTATAGACTCATAAGGTTTCCTCTGGACTTTAAGTTTACAAAGTCCAGCATGGATGGTTTGAGTAAGCTACCTAGCTTACAACACAAGGTATCAATCAATCTAGTAGATCAACTAGATCATGTCTCTCTAGTTGAAGATACTAATTCATCACATCTGAAACTCTCCAAGAATCAACTCCACAAGCTTATATATTTACTCAATGATCAGCCTTCAGCTCCAAAACAGACTGTTGAAGTCCCAGAACCTTAACCATCACCTACTACTCCTTATGCATATTCAAACATGGCAAGTATTAGAATTGCTTTACCCCTTTATCTCTGTGGTAGTGTTAAGTATCATAGCACTTCACATCCTACCTAGATAATAGATACTGGAGCATCTCACCATATCATCAATTCAGTTACTTATTTTTAACACTATAAACCTGTTAGCAATTGTTCTGTCTAACTTCCTAATGGGGACAGAATTTCTGTTACTCATATAGGTTCAGTTGTTGTTTCACCTCACATCATCCTTCACCATGTTCTTCTTGTTCCTTCATTTTCTTTCAATCTGTTATCTGTTAGCAAGTTAACTGATGATCAATCTATTTCTTTAACTTTTTGTGCTAATTTCTGTTCTATTCAGGCCTATTCATCTTAGATACAGATTGGTATGACTAGAAAGATAGATGGCATATATCATTTCTGTTCTGAGTTTCCCACCCAATCTAGTGCTTTGATATCTCCAGGAATAAATTCAACTTATGCAGTGTCTCTTGATACTTAGCACTATAGCTTAGGTCATCTATCTACTAATAGGATGAAGCATATAACTTGTATTTATGATTCTTTAGACAATTTCAATCATAGTCCTTGTATGATCTGTCATAGGACTAAACAAAAACTTTCTTCATTTCCTATTCATGTACTAAATACCAAACATATTTTTTATCTTGTTCATCTTAATGTATGGGGCCCTTGTGCTATTGCAGACATTAATGGAAATCACTTCTTTCTTACAATTGTTGATGATTTTTCCAAGAGTACTTGGGTTTATTTGTTAAAATACAAATCTTAAGTGACTCAGATCATTCTCCAATTTTATCAGTTTATCCTTACATAATTCAATCTTCAAATTAAAATTTTTTGCACTGATAATGCAGCTAAATTTCGGCTGCCTACCTTTTATCACACCCATGGGATATTGCACCAAACCTCTTGTGTTACACACCTTAGCAAAATGATGTTGTCGAATGTAAGCACCAACATTTGTTAAATGTGGCTAGGTCTCTTTTGTTTCAAGCAAATTTGCCACTGCCTTTTAAAGGTGATTCAGTTCTTACAGTTTTCTATCTCATTAATAGGATTCCCACTTTGTCTACTCAATAATCATAGTCCTTATGAAATTCTTTTTACAACACCCTCCTCCATATGCTCATCTTAGAGACTTTGGCTCTTTGTGTTTTTCCTCCACCTTGCTCGTTCATAGAAAAAAATTTGATTCTCGGGCTAGGAAGTGCATCTTCCTTAGTTATCCTACAGGGGTCAAAGGCTATAAGCTTTATGATTTACAGACCAAACAAACATTCATTTCTAGGGATGTTCAATTCTTTGAATAGCTGTTTCCTTTTAGCTAAGGTCCTCCTTCTCCACCTAGTGTTGTCTTACCCCAGTTTTCCTCCTCTCTTTTCTGTGACTCTCCTGCTACACATGCAGCATCTTCTAGCTTACCACACTCAGACTACTCTTTACATCCAGATCCTTCCTCTTCCCCTTCTTCCACCCTTACTCCTTCTGTTCCTGTTGAACCTAGACGTAGTACTAGGCTCACATCCTTACCTCTTTATCTGCAAGATTTTCATTTTCAATTGCTCACTACTAACCTTTCCTTTCATACCAATTGTTCAACTGCTTATCCTATTCACCAAAACCATTCTTTCACTCATCTTTCTCCTCCTTTCCAAGCCTATTCCTTCAACATTTCTTTTGCTTTTGAACCTCAAACTTTTCAGTAGGTTGTGCAGTATAATCATTGGAAAACTGTCATGGTTAAGGAGCTTGATGTTTTAGAAGCTAATCACAACTGGACTGTTGTCCCTTTATCTCCAGGTTGTCATGTTGTGGGGTCCAAATGGGTTTATAAAATCAAATATAGGGCAGATGGGACTGTTGAGAGGTACAAAGTCAGGCTGGTTGCTAAGAGTTACACTCAACTCGCTAGGTTTGATTATTCATAAACTTTCAGTCATGTGGCTAAACTTTCTACTATTAGGATGTTTTTGGCTTTAGCTGCTACTCATAACTGGTACTTGGCTCAACTTGATATTATTAATGCTTTCCTCAATGGGGATTTGGATGTGGAAGTTTACATGCAACTACAAGAAAGCTATCTGATTCATGAGGAGTTGTCTCATGAATTTGGACAGCAGCTAGTTTGCAGGTTGCACAAGTTCTTATTTGGTATGAAACAAGCCTCAAGACAGTAGAACATCAAGTTGATTTATACCTTATTAGAGCTTGATTTTATCCAATCCAAGACTGACTATTCTTTGTTTACTAGAACATCTGATCTTAGTTTTGTTGCAATTCTGGTGTATGTAGATGACATTGCTATTGCAGGTTCTAGTGAATAATTAGTGACAGATTTGAAGACAATGCTTGGGTCCAAATTCAAACTAAGGGATATTGGAAAACTAAGGTTTTTCATTGGTCTTGAGATAGAAAGAACTATCAAAGGTATTTCAGTTTCTCAACATAAATACATTTGAGATCTTTTGCGAGATCATGGAGTGCTTGGAGCAAAACTTTGGAGTATTCCAATTAATATTAATTACAAGTTGGGAAGAACAGATGTTAATATTCTGCAAGATCCTACTCATTATCAGCAACTAGTCGGTAAATTGTTGTATTTAACTCTTACTAGACCTGACATTTATTATGCGGTGCACATTTTATCACAGTTTATGGATAAATATGCTGCTGGTCACATTGATGCTGCATCCAAAGTGTTGAGGTATTTGAAGTCTTTACCAGGACAAAGCATTTTTCTTATTGTAGATTTTGCTATTCAACTTAAAATGTATGTAGATAGTGATTGGGCAGGTTGTGTGGATACCCAGAGGTCTGTTACATGTTATTGTGCCTTTCTTTGCACCTCTATTATCAGCTGGAAATCCAAAAAGTAGATTGTGGTTTCAAGAAGTTTTGTAGAGGCTGAATATAAGACAATGGCTGTAACTACTTGTGAGTTGTGAGGTTATTTGGCTGTTGAGTTTACTCAAATATTTTGGAGCTGAACACCAAACTAAAGTAGAGCTGTTGTATGACAACTTGGCAGCCATCTACATTATCAACAATCCAGTGTTGCATGAGAGAACGAAACACATAGAACTGGGTTGCTACTTTATCCGTGAGAAGATAGTTGGGAACATTCTTAAACCTGCCTATGTAAAATCTATAGAACAGATTGCAGATATTTTTACTAAAGCTTTGAACCCTGGTCAATTTAGCCTTTTGATGAACAAGATGAGCTTATTTAATATATATGCTCATCTTGAGGGGGAGTGTGAAACAACAGTGTCATTTAAGTAGTTTATTTATGTAAGTTGCTTGTGTGTTATCGTTTCTTAGTTTTTGGTTTTCCTTTATTTGTATTAAAGGAGAGGTTCTGTATATGATACGATTAAGTCAATTTTGACTGACTGAAATAAAGTTTTTAGTTCCTCTCACATTTTCTCTCACAACTTAAACCTAGTATAAATGTCATCGTTCCATATAATTGTTATTCTTTTATCTACCCTTAGAGTATAAATGGTGATGCATAGGAACATAAGCCACGTTGTTGAATGTCACTAATATCTCCTTAACCCTATGCCATATTGTGAGAGCATTGCCTTGCATTCTCATCCTATTTAACCATACTCTAATAAAGGACTTAGAAAACCATTCAAAGGGAAAATGTTGTCACTTTGCTCCGCTCCACTACATTATATCATATAACCAGTTACTATATTCATATTCTAGAAGCAAGTCAAATTAGTGGAATCCAGAGTATTTAAAATATCTATCTCTTAATGATAAGATCCATCATATAATTATAGAAATCTCCTCTCCATAATCTTATGTAATTATTCTGTATAATCTAATTTGATTTTGTAACATTTGTAATATAAGTAAGGATAGTTTCCTTAATTAAAAGATGTATCAGAGTTGCTAAACATGTATATATATCTTGTATACTATTAAGAAGCATAAAAATTTTAAAGGCCATTTTCTCTTACTTATCTTTTAAATATTTTTCCCTATTTGGTTTCATCACATATTCGGTTTTTACATGTAATCAAAGTAAGGTTAGATCAATTTCATTTTGGTCCTGGATATCTTTTTGGCTTGACTAACCAACTATTACAAACAATTCTCAACTTTTGGGTTTTCAAATTTTTAAAGTTTCAATTGGACTCTAAATCTCTTGTAACTTCATGGAATTTAAAATTTTTTATTTCATATTTATAAAATTTAATGAGGGGAATTTTCCATTTCAGAACTTTAATTTAAAATCTTTACAAAAGGAAAGAGTTATTTCGATTGTTGGATAAATTAATGTGTGGACTAATTAAAGCTAAGGAAAATGCTAATGGAAAGTGGACAATACAAAGGTTGTCACTTGAATTTTGAATTTTGTTAAGGAAATATTGCTTTAAGTTTGAGATCTTTTAATACTATTAATATGATTTGGACTCATCTTAAGAAAGGATATCTCAAAATAATCAATTTAGATAGTTTGAAATTGAGTACATGATTGCTAAACTTAGCTAGGAGGACTATTGATTCCATGGACTAAATTAGATATGATATCAATCAACCATATTTAAGACTTGACCTTTCAAATTTTAAAGAAAGAAATAGGAGTAAAGTGCTCCAATTTCTTATGAAACTCTAACTAGATTTAGAGAATATCATAGTCAATATCATCAATCATATATAATTGATATTGATTCAGTTCTAGGAGAACTCTCTAGAGGAGGAAATCTGATTTAGATTCAAGCTAGTTTAGATGCAAAAATTAATTCTATTGAAACTGTTTTTTCTATAGTATCTAATGCAAGACTCAAATGAATAAATCAAATAGAGAATTTAATAAAATTCAATGTCGATTTTGCAATAGTTATAGACATATACAATCTCAATAGAATAAGAGGAATGAATGTAATTACTACAAGAAGAAGGGGTATGCCAACTTTGAATATCAACTTTTACAATAGACTAAGAAACAATAATCAATATATTTTACTTCTCAATATGATTAATCCACTGGTGGCTCACTGAGTACTACCTCTACCCTCGTATAATAGACCATATAATAATTGATTCACATTACCATGCAATCTCTTCTACTAGGTGCTATGTTACCTACTTTTTCAACTTCTAATTTATCATGTAAAATAAAAAAAATATCTCCTTAGTTTATGGATTCTAAACCTTTAATCACATGTATAATAAAACACTTCATTTTTTCAATATATAACTTTACCCTCCAAATAAATTTGTTATTGATGCTAATGAACTGTATATTAAAGGAGGGGGTACACTCTTTGTGAACAATTCTCTTCCTCATCCAAACTCACTTTATGTTTTAAATTTAACTATAAATTTAATTTTTATTGGTCAAGTAGAAGTGCTCATTTAATTTTTCTACTTCTGGTTATTCTATGTAAGACCTTCACATGGGTAATGTGATTGGGAAGAGGCATAGCCAAAGACAAATGTTCCACTCCAATCTAAATCATCTCGTGTCATCTGTTGCTTAGCATAATCAGTCTCT
Source organism: Pinacopodium congolense (assembly GCA_028565735.1). Lineage (NCBI taxonomy): Eukaryota > Viridiplantae > Streptophyta > Magnoliopsida > Malpighiales > Erythroxylaceae > Pinacopodium > Pinacopodium congolense. The sequence goes on along the minus strand of JAOXYD010000004.1, from coordinate 18,085,147 downwards.
TATTACATTTTGTGATTGCTAAATAATTTTGTGATTGCTAATAAGATGTTGAATCTTTGGCAAAGAAACCTTAGACATCCTTATACGAGTAAAGTCAAACACGTGTTTAGGATAAATATTCTTCCTAATTAATTGAATGTGAATTTTAATTCCTTACATTATATTGTGAAATATGTTCTCTTGGCAAAGTTGCCAAATTACCTTTTGCTCCTAGTTCTTCTCATGTTGATGCAGTTTTTGATCTAATACATTTTGATTTATATGGTACTTCTCCATCTATATCTAGGAAGGTATGCTATTTTGTCTTGTTCATAAATTATCATACACATTTTATATTGGCATTATTTTTATGTGCCAAATTTGATCTCACCAATATTTTCAAAGCATTTATTAATAAGACTGATAAATAATTTGGTTAAACCATTAAGATTTTTCACTCTAACCCTGGCGGAGAATTTTGTGCCTTTTAGTTGACCACTCTTTTTTAAGAAAAAAGGTATTATACATCAACCTTGTTGCCCTCACACTTGAAAGCAAAATGAGCTTATAAAAAGGAAAAAAAACATCATGCCGTTGAACTTGCTCATGTTCTATTATTAGAATCCCACCTTCTGCATAAATTGTGGGTTTCTCATCAACCAACTATCCATACCCTTCCTTAGAAATTAAACCTTTGGTCTTATTTGTACCACAAACGTCCTCCATATACTTGTCTTGGACTCTTTGGTTATATTTGCTTAGTTCTTATCCTATCATATGAACGTGCAAATTATCTCCTAAAGCAGTAAAATGTGTCTTTCTTAATTATAATGATAAACATAGAGGATATCTTTACTCTGATTTTTCCATACACTGAATGAGTATTTCTCATCATGTCTTTTTTTTTTGAAAACTTATATTATTTTCATTCTTCTCCTGTGCCCTCCACAACCTATCCTTATAGGTCAATTTTGTTTTTATCTTCTTTTTTAGATGATCGTCCTCTTGTTGATAGTTAAATCATGCTTATGATGCCACTACCTTAACCTGATCATCCCTTTGAAGATCCACAATCTTCACCATTATCAAGTAAACCTTCTTCTTCTTCAACACTACCTCGTCACTCAACCCACTCCAATTTTGGTTATCCTCTCAATTGGCATGATTACTTGTTTGAAAGGTACGATCCTTCTACTACTTATCAAAACACTCTTGATTTTATTCTAATTCCTTCTGCCTATAAGCAAGCAACAAATAATGCATGTTGAAAACATGTTATGAAAAAGGAGAGTTCCACTCTTGACTACAATCTTAGTGAACTTAATTCTTGCACCTTTTAATATCTCTTTAATTGGCAATAAGTGGATCTATGCAGTTAAACTCAAATCTGATGGAACTCATAACATATATAAAGCCAGGTTAGTGGCTTAAGGATATGAGCAGGATATGGAATTAAGTATGAGGAGATATTTTCATTAGTTACAAAGATAACTATTATTAGAAATTTGCTTCTTGTTGCCTTTGTCAAATGGTGACGTTTATATAAGATGAATGTTAAGAATGCGCCCTTCCATGGTGATTTACAGGAAATGATATGCATGAAACCTCCTCCGGGTTACTTGGTTTCTCATCCCAATTTGGTATTTCAACTTTAAAATTCTCTTTATGATCTCAAACAAGCTTCTCATGCATGGTTTAAAAAAAATTCTTCTATAATTACACTAGCTAGTTTTTAATAGAGCTCTAATAATCCCTCGTTATTTCTTTCTCATTCCTTTAGTGGACTCATTGCTCTATTAGTCTATAAGGATGGTATGGTTATCACAGATGATGATCAACATGATATCAACTAGTTAAAACATTTTTAGTCTTTCTTTCATATAAAGGATCTTAGTTATTGACTAATTATTCGGGTTTTGAGGTTTTTTAGTGTGATAATGTGATATATATCAATCAACACAAGTATATTATAGACTTGATTACATTGGAAAATCTTATTGACAACCAATCTTATGCTACACCTATGGAGCTCAATCTAAAATTAACCAAGGATGTTGGTTCTCCATTATTTGATGCTAATTTATACCAACATCTAGATGAAAAACTTATCTATGTTACCATGAGACATTGCATGTGCTGTACAAGTAGTGAGTTATTTTGTGTCTGCACCTTATAGGCTCCATCTCTCTATCTTCATTGCATCATTTATTATCTAAAGGATATCATGAGCTAGGTTTATTTTTCCCTTCCACTTAATCTTTACAATTAGAAGCATTTGCTAATGTTGATTATGCTAGTTGACTGGATACATATTGTTCTACCACAAGTTGGTGTGTTTTCTTGGGTTCTACACCTATTACATGGAAATGCAAGAAGCAAGATAGGGTTGACAAGTCCTTTATTGAAGCAAAACATCACTCTATGTCATTTGTTAGTTCTAAAATTGTTTGGTTTCATCATCCTCTTTTGGATTAGAGTTTTGTCTTCTCACTCTATATCTTTTTTTGCAGATAATATTAGTGTTATTTGTATTGTCACCAATCCTATTCACCATGAATGTACCAAACATATGGAGGTGGATTGTCATCACATTCATAAACTTGTGCAAGATCACACTATATAGCTTCATCATGTACTTTCTTATGATTAAGTTGTTGATTTGCTCAATAAATCCATGACATCTACTCAACATAAATATCTAGTTGACAAATTGATACTAGTTAACACCTAACCTCAATTTGAAGGGGATGTAGAAATAAGCAATGATTAAGAAACCAAATCGAACCAGCTGGTTCGACCCGTTTAAATCGGAACCGGTCGGTTTACCGGCACGTCGATTGGCTATGAAACACCAATAGAGAGATAGCCTTTCGATCCCTCCTTTCACATGTTTCTGTAGCGTTCTACACTGTTAATAAATTTTACCAAAACACTCTTTTTATTTAAAGGCAAATTTTAATCCCAT
>JAOXYD010000004.1:18052195-18065370 GCA_028565735.1 Pinacopodium congolense | reverse complement strand
GAAACTTCAAAGGTTCAATATGGATAATGTTAAAACAATTAGTTCTCCTCTTACTATTTACTTTAGATTGAACACTAAATAAAATCCTTTTACTAATAAAAAGAAAGTAAATATGTAATGAGTTCCTTCTGCTTTAGTAATTAGTGGTTTAATTTATATTATGGTGTATATTATACTAGATATTGCTCATACTATTGGCATTGTTAGTAAGTTCTTTTTTAATCTTGATAAAGACTATTGTGATGCTAATAAATGGATATTAAAATATTTATATGGAACTTCTAGGTTCTGCTTGTATTTTAGTATTCCTAAACCTATATTAGTTAGTTATATAAATACAAATATGGCTGGTGAACTAAATTCTAAGAAGTCTTCTTCGAGATACTTGATATCATTAAAGAAGGAGTGGTATCATAGTCATCCAAATGATAGAAGTTTGTTACACTTTCTACAGTAAAATTTGATTTTATTACGGTAACTGAAGCGTGTAAAGAGTTGTTGTGGATGAAAAATTTTCTAAAGGAGCTTAGTTTCGAATAAAAGTATTATGTGATATTTTATTACAGTTAAACTTGATAAGAATTGTTCTTTCCATTCTAGATCAAATTATATTTATATGAGATATCATTGGACAAGGGATATATTGGATTTCAAGTAATTACAATTTGAGCAGATCTATATTAATGAGGATGGTTTAGATATATTGACAAAGTTTTTACTAAAGGAGAAGCTTGAGACTTGTTATTCAACTGTAGAGATGGTAGTTCGTCCCATTTGGCATAAAAGGGAGCTTTTCAATAGGTCCTACCACTATGAATAGATTTTGCCTTTCAAAATTTGTTAGTTGCTTTTATTGACAAACTATTATAATCAGTGTTTGTTTACTTTAACATTGTCAAAAATATGTTTAAGTTTTTAACATTTACATATTGTAACTTATAATAGATGAGAGGTGTGTGAGTTATATAGAAAGTAAGAAAAAAAAGAACCCAAATAAAAAAAAAAGAGTAAGGGAGATGTGAGACTCAGAAAGTTATTTTATCTTACTAAGATCAAATGCATTCTGATCTTGAAACCCTTTCAGTTTGTGTCTTAAGTCTAGTAAATTTCTCTATTATTACTTATTAGTGCTTGCCAAGAATTTAATTCTTTAGAGTTATTTTGTGATTATTGCCCTTATTTGTTAATTAAAAAAGACTAGTGATTGTATCATTATTTTATTATAATGGAAATTTTATAAACTTGAACCTGTGGTGTTTTTTAAATAATAAAAGAATGAATTAATGATGAAAATATTACAAGGATAGAGTCAATACTCATTAATCATACGAAATAATTAACAAGCAAAGGAATAATAAAACGACACAGACAAGACTAGGATCTTAAGACAAAACTGCACATCATATAGCCATTGACAATCAAACAACAGAACCATTTATAGATCTTTTTCTTAATCAACGAGATCAACTGAAGGAAACCTAGATTACATTTGGTGTGAATAGAAGAATTAAGGGTGATCTAGCAATGGGTTGAAGCAATAGAGACAAATAAAGTTGAAAACAAGGAAGGAACACAGAGGCTAGCATTTTCTTCTTTGTTTAACACTCACATCATAGTTATTCAAGCACTCCTGCAGTTGATGTTACAATTAAGAATCATCATTAGCGATCCAGCATATACTTAACAGGTACCTTTATAAACTCTATCCAAATTATTTCCAGAAGGACCCTAACCGTTAATCCTCCTTGTGTGTTATATGATGATTAATCTCACTTTTATAGAGGAATAATTGCTTCTTCAAACTGTTCAAGTAAGGCTCTCTATACTAATTACTGAGATTTCTACAACTATGCTTCTTAGTACCTTAAATCCCCCTTTCCTACCTCTTAGTTTTGTTCCCTATTTATAAAGATTTCCTCCAATCGACGTGTTATGATCTATATGCAACTGTAGCTCTTGATTTCTATTAAGTACAAATTGACTGGACTTTAGGCTTCGTTGAAACAATCTAGTATTTTTCTCTTTCCAAATGGAATAAATAACTATCTCAAAATGAATTCTGAACTTGATCAAGTTAGATTTGTTAACTCATCTTAAATCAATGATCCATGTTTTATACTAGTTATTCTCATTACAAAATTAGTTTTAAAAAACCTCAATAGATTCTCCCATCTATTTTTGGTGTATTGATACCTAAAGAACAAATAATCAATTAACTCCTTATTAAAGTTGGAAGAAGTGCAAAAATTAGGATCATTCATAACTCTAAACCATTTTTTCATGCAATGGTTCTAGGCTAGTTGTATCTGTGGTTTTTATTCTTTTATAATTTTCTACATTTAAAATCTAATGTATTGTGTCATTGATTTTTTGATATATTATTATACCACTTGTAGTTAAATTATTTTAGAATTTACTCTATTCAATAGTTTTATATAAAGTCAGAGATAACTGATTTTAATACTTTATAATAATAATTTTATTATTGGTGAAATTCTCCTATCATAATTCTTAAACAACTTATTAGTCAGAGAAGTTTTTAATGGTATATGTTCTAGTCAATGTTTTGAATACCGTACCGATACCGGTACCACTATTAAATTTGTCTTTAAAATGATATCGTATCGGTTCCGTTTCGGATAATTTTTTAAAATTATAAATTAATTCTTGAATTTTATAATATTTGTAAAATAGTCTATAAATGTATTATATTGTATAGTTTTTAACTTAACTTTAAATTTAAAAAATGTCAAAATACAAAATTTTCTTTTTTTAAAAAAGAATTTAATTTTTTTTATTTTTCCAGTACAGGTCGGCACCAGTAATACTGGTCGGCACCGATCGGTACGACCGATATCAACCAGTATTTAAATCTGATACGGGATAGGTCAATTCCATTTCATTTTCCGATCATTACGGAACGAAATTTAAAATTTCAGCTTTAGTAAAGATTGCATTGCTTACATGAGGATTCGTTATTCTTCCTTGGGATGTCGAGAACTCAATTGTTTTTTAGATTTTATCAAGTGAGAATATTAGTAGATTTTGAAACATGTTTATCATGAACGGTGACAAATGATGAAAAATAAAAATTTTTAGCATTTACATTATTATAAATCTTTTTTTGGTGGAACAAATGAAGTTTTTATCTTAAATTTTAAAAAGATAGCTATTTGATCTTTATAAGATTTTATTTCTATAAAAATTGCTAATCAAAATAAGATTATAAAACTGTTATATAATTTTGTTTAGTTTATATCAATTCCAATTATGTCATGCAGTGGTTTATCATGTGAATGCTCTATTAATTGCTCTAATGGTGATTATTAATAGAATGATACAATACAAAATTTTCCTTAATTTTGGGATTTTGTTTAAATTGTGAGGTATAAAGTTTTTGTCAAAAATAACAAGAATTAATGCGGGGTATCTTTTTATGTTCTTTATATCTGTTAGCCCATGTGACAAAATTGATGTTTATCGCTTTAGCTTGCTGCCCTGAAAGTCACCCACTTGCCTTCACTAATCCAACTGTGATCTTCCTGGTAGACCATTTTCCTTCTCTCTTTCAACGACAGGGACCTATGGGGGTTATTATTTCCTTAAAACATTCTATTCCATTCTCACCAACCTCTTGAAGTATCAGTATCCTATTTGCTCTCCATGCAAGGTTTTGATCTTTGTCTCTAACATGACCTCTCTCATCAAATTCTGCTCTTTTTTCATCTTTCTCTTAGTCCCTGTCTCAAGCCAAATCAATGGACTTTTCTACGCCGGATTTAAAGATGTAGGTACCAACGTAACCTTATCCGGAGTTGCAGAGATTGAAAAGAACGGCATCCTTCGCTTAACCAATGAGACTAGTAGATTAATTGGTCATTCCTTTTATGCCTCCCCTTTCCAGTTCAAGAACAAAACTAATGGAAAGGTCTCATCTTTTTCAACTTCTTTTGCTTTTGCTATAGTCCCCGAGTATCCAAAACTAGGTGGTCATGGCCTCGCTTTCACAATATCAACGACAAAGGATCTAAAAGCTCTACCAAGTCAGTATTTAGGTCTTCTCAACGCAACTGATGAAGGTAACTTCGCAAACCACCTTTTTGCAGTTGAGTTCGACACTGTCCAAGATTTCGAGTTCGGAGACATCAACGACAACCATCTTGGTATCGACATTAACAGCTTGAGGTCCAATGCCTCTGCTGTTGCAGCGTATTACACTGATCATTCCACAAAGCAAGATCTAAATCTCAAGAGTGGAAACCCAGTCCAAGCTTGGATCGACTATGATTCTGTTCAAAACGTTCTGAATGTTACTATTGCCCCCACATCGAGAAAACCCATCTTGCCAATTTTGTCTTTTCCTATAGATCTCTCAGCAATATTCGGAGAGCATATGTACGTGGGATTCTCTTCTTCAACGGGTTTGCTGGCTAGCTCTCACTATATTCTTGGATGGAGTTTCAAGATTAATGGGCAAGCTCAAAGTTTGGATCTTTCTTCTTTGCCTTCGCTTCCTGGATCTAAACAGAAGCATTTAGGTATGACTATAGGTGTTTCAGTTGCATCAGCTGTTCTTGCAATTATTGCAGTGTCTTTGGGCATTTTTTACTTTGTTAGAAAGATACGGAATGCTGATGTAATAGAAGATTGGGAGCTTGAAATTGGGCCACATCGATACTCCTATCAAGAGCTCAAAAAGGCAACGAAGAGTTTCAGCGAAAAAGAGCTTCTTGGTCATGGTGGTTTTGGCCAAGTTTACAAAGGTAAGTTGCCAGATTCAAAGATCCAAGTTGCTGTTAAGCGAATTTCAAATGACTCCAAACAAGGCCTCCGAGAATTTGTATCGGAAATTGCTAGCATTGGACGGCTTCGTCACCGGAATTTGGTTCATTTACTGGGTTGGTGTCGTCGGAGAGATGATTTGCTTCTTGTCTATGATTTTATGGCTAATGGCAGCTTAGATAATTTCTTATTTGACAAACCCAAAATGGTCCTGAGTTGGGAACAAAGGTTTAAGATAATAAAAGATGTTGCCTCTGGCCTTCTCTATCTACACGAAGGCTACGAGCAAGTGGTGATTCACAGGGATGTGAAGGCCAGCAATGTTCTACTGGACGGCGAGTTAAATGGTAGACTTGGTGATTTTGGTCTTGCAAGATTGTATGAACACGGGTCGAACCCGAATACTACTCGGGTTGTGGGCACACTCGGGTACCTAGCTCCAGAGCTATCAAGAACAGGGAAGGCCACAGAGAGCACAGATGTGTACGCATTTGGCGGACTTCTGTTAGAGGTTAGCTGTGGTCGCAGGCCAATGGAGCCAAAGGCAGCACCTGAAGAAATGGTACTTGTGGATTGGGTTTGGAGCAGATTTGTTGAAGGACGAGTCCTTGATGTGGTGGACCATAGACTAAATGGTCAATATTGTGAGAAAGAAGTTGTGATGGTCCTGAAACTGGGAATTATGTGCTCAAATTCTGCTCCAATGGGACGACCTAGCATGAGGCAAGTGCTGAGGTATTTGGATGCAGAAGTTGGATTGCCTGAAATCCTGAGGGGTCCTGATGGGTCGTTCAATGGAGCTAAGGGTATTGCAGAAGGAGGATTTGATAACTATGTACATTCTTCAGCTTCGTCTTCGTATGATAAAATGAGTTGCTCCTCTTCCATCGCTTCTCTTTCTACTTCTCTTTCACTTCTCCAAGGGAGAAACTAGATAGAGTTTTGCATATTTACTTAATCTGGTGTTCTGAATGTTCCCAGACAGTAAAGTCATATGATTGATTGCTCCTATTTGTTTATTCAATGTTCGCTTTTCCCCTTTGTAAGGAAGAAATGGTTTACCAAAGTTATTTGGCTTAAGAGCTACCAAATGCACTGCGAATCATACATTTGTTGTTTCTGCTGATTAGATTCCAAATACCAAATCTCTGATAGCAATAGCGTGGAGCATGTTTTGCCAGCATGTGATGATAATGGCTGACAGCACGTCCAATTCTGAGCCATATGAATACTATTTGTAAGTAAATTTGTCCAAGTTGGTTACACTCCGACAATTGTTGGACAAGAGTTAGCTTTTAATAATATTTAAGGTTAAAGATAATTTTTATTTTTAACGAAATTTTAAAAAAGACTTTTGTATTTAATCTTATTTAAATAAGACTAATATTTTAAAAATATTTAAATTAAACTTCGGACTAATAAAAACTTTAGTTAAAGACCTTAACTTAATTTAAATCTTAATGAAAATCTAAAGCTTAAATTAAATATTTTAAAATATTATAATCTTATCCGAAGACAAACATTATAATTTTTTATTTTTCGTATAAATGTTAAAAATTAAATACCTTTAACTTAAAAAGAAACAGTTATAATTAAAAAATAATTAAAAAAAAACAAAGGTAGTATTTGGTATGATTTTTATTTTAAGTTCTGATTTCTTATTTTTTAAAACAAAAAAATCGAAAAAAATAGTACAAAAACTTAAAATAATAAATAAAAATTAATATAAAAATATAAAAATCACAATCAATAATAATACCAAACGACTCAAAAATAAATAATTATCCAAATCTTACTAGTTTATCGGCACAGGGAGACTCTTTCTTGCACAATTCTCTTGTTAAAGCATTCTTCATACTAATTTTATAATCTTTCATAAACACTTATGCTAACCGCGATTACACCCTCAGCATCTTAAATATTCTGTTTATTTTATTGATGTATTTTATTTGTGACTATTGTTGACATAAAATTGAATGTGTTTTTTTATGACATATTCTCAATATTCATCGTCATTGAGTGCGGCCAAAGACCTGTTGTAGCTGTGGGGGTTATGAAAATGGCGTAAACTATGGTGAGACAAGCTTTCGTTATGGCCTGAAAGATGCCCGTCCCTGAAAGATGCCCGTCCCACAGCGATACTAAACAACAAAAGTTCGTTGCACCACCTACTTCAGGTCCGGTTACATCCATCCATCTCTTTGCAACAAAAGTAATTAAAATGAAAAAATTACACGACAGCAAATTATAGGTATTATCGGTTATATAATAATAATAATATTTTTTATTTTATTTTATTATTTTTATTATTTTAATAATATATATTATTTTATAATATACAAATTATGGATGTTTATAATTTGCAAAATATGTAATCAGTTCTTAATTAATAATTGTTATTGATTTTAACTTTCTGTTTCATTTTTTAATTTTTATTAATATATATTTAATTTTAAACTATTTTTATCAATTTTTATATTGTATTTATATGTTATTTTTTATTTTTTATTATTTTTTAGTTCCCATATTTAAAAGAATACAAACAAAAAAATCAAAACTCCAAAGGTAACCAAATAAATATTGACTTGTTTTCTACTATATAACTCAAATTTCTAGCTAAAAGTTTAAACAAAAATTAATAATGAAATCACGTTGTTTTATATTAATAAGTTTATTATTATTTTTAAATGGAGTTTGTCTCATTGAAATTATTGAATTCATTAAATAGATTATTTAAATTATATATATTATTACCTATTCTTAAATATTTATCAAATATAAACTTAATAAATAGTAATTACGAATTTTTATTGTGAAAAACAAACCCACATAAAACTGATAAATGGAGCTTAAGATTCGAATCTTATTTCCAAGTTTTATGAGCGTCTTCCTTGGAATGAGTAGTTTGATGGCTAATTGGTTTGCATTATAGGATTTGCACTAAACAATAGTGAATAGTTTTATCACAGAAAGTATGTCTAGCTGAGAAAGTGAGGGATAAGACAGCTAGAAATCATGATGAATTTTTTTAAAAAAGGGAAAAAGATCAACACTTAGTGGGCACACTACTGTAAAGCAAGGACCATATTCTGTATTCAAACTGATAATTGATAAAAACACAAAAGGACATGAAGACAAATATATAACATATCGCATAAGCTTTTAGAAACCTCCCAACCAAATGGAGACGGAATTAGCCAATCGTAGGGACTCTTGCAACTTTTCCCGCCGAATCAACATATAATCTAACCCTCTTGAACCTGAAGTCCTGAGTGACGAAACAAATAGGAGGAAGTACTTCAATCTCAGCTCCTGGCATGTCTTCCTTTATCTTTCTTTCTGCTTCATCTACTGTTTGACCCACAAGCTCAGACCATTTAGTTGTTGGCCTTCGCCTTGCTAACACGATCGTATGACTTACTGATTAATTTTTTCATAAAATTGTCCATACCCAAGTTCCTATACTCAATTAGAAGTTGATATGAGAATTAAGAACTTACTCACATTTGACGTCCGCTTGTTCCCAGCCATAGCTTGATATCAGTTGCCTAATCTGTGATTCTACTGTGGAACAAATAGCAGATGTAAGAATTTATAGGTAAAAGGCTTTTGATTCCTGAATTGGGTTCTCGTGTGATAAAAGACAGGCAACAGCATACGATACGATGCCCTTTGGCGTTTCCATCGGCGGCCACTTCAAGAGGTTCCAATTCGAAGCGTAAAACTTCCGTCGAGGAACCAAATCCTGACACGTGAAACTCTGATACTGACATTTTCAGATTCCTGAAGAAGCTTCTTCTTATTACTGGGCCAAATATTGGGCCTTAACTTCTCTAGTTGAGGAATGGGTCTGTGTTTGAGAGAGGTGGCATAGCTTTGTACAAATTAAGAGAATGTTTGGTTAAGCTTCTTTTTTAATTTTTTAATTTTTTAATTTTTTAAATATAAAAATTTTAAAAGTAGTATAGAAATAAAAAAATAATATATTAATATAATACAAAAATATATAAATATATAAATCACAATAAAAAATTACAACCAATAATAATATCAAACGAGCTCAAAATGTTAATATTAAAGGATCTAACTCATCCTTAAAAACTAACTATTGAGGAGATGATTGCACATTCTTATAAATAATTCATTACATTCTAACTTATCTGATATAAGACTCTTGACACACCCCTTCAATCTAAAATAAGGCTAGACATCTGAAGAGCGTATTGAATAAAGGGATATAATTAAGTATCAGCTCAAATTATCAAGACAACCTCATTTTGATACCATGTTGAAGGGTCTCACTCACTTCTTAAAAGCTAGTTATTGAGGAGATGATCGCCCATTCTTAAAAATAGTCTATTACACTCTAATTTGCTCGACATAGAACTCTCAACAATTAATTATGTAAAAGTTATCGTATCTAAAAGGATTTTGTGTTATTTCTTTAGATAATAATAAAAAATAAATTAGGACATGCAACTACATAAATTTTACAATAAAAATTGGAATGATTATCAATATATAATAAAACCGATTATTACTATTATTATTATTATTATTATTATTATTATTATTTATGAATAATCAGCAAATAAACGGGGGGGAGGGGGATTCGCGGATATACAAGACTCTAGTTAACCCGGGACTAGATCCATTAAACTATTATCTGAGCCACCATACCACTTCTAAACCCTCAAGGCCGGCTTTGCAGACTGAACAATGCTTCTCTGACCCTCAAATTTGACTTGGGCTATTGCTTCCCTAAATAACTACACTGGATAACATCTAATATTTGGTATTTATCTTGTTTTCTAAAAATTAAAGATAAAATTGTAATTTTTAAAAGTTTTAGAATGTTATTATTAAAATTTTGAGAAATTTTGGGATGAAAAAATATTCTTATCCCTAAAATAAATAATGTTATGTTGGGACCTTCAAAATGAAAATATAAAGTAGAATAAAAATAATTATTTTTAACAAAATTTAGAAAAAGTTTATAGGATAATTCCATTTTTATTAAAATTACTGCTAATTTGTTACAGTTTGAAGTATTGATGTGGGGTGCACAGAATCATTATACTAAATTAGGAAATTAAATGAAATATTTTGGTCGTCAAGCAAGTCCCTACTCCCTAGAGATAAAGCTACGCTGAGAATATCTGCTTGTCTTTTACAATCATTTAAATTTCCTTTAATATGTTAGCAAAGATGAAAAGAAAAATATAAATGAGGAATTTTAGCGATACACAAGTCTTTTTAAGATTTTTTTAATATAAAAATATAAGTTTGAATTAAGAAAATTTGCCAATTATTACATACGTTGTAATTTTTAAATATCAATCAATTCACTTAATTATATATCATCAATTTATTAATTTTTTATTTGAAATAAATAATTTATTCATATGATAATTTATTTTATATATAAATTATTAATTATATAATTTTTGAATTAAAAATGTTCTTATTTTATTTTTATTTTTTTATATTCTATTGCTTAAGTGCACATAGAATATAATCTCGATCCAACTAGTCCCGAGGGGTAAATACGAGTCACGTGTATTAAGATGGTTGATCATTCATGTGAAGAATTGATTACTGTAGAAGAAGATTCTCAGCTGCCTTAGTTGGTATTGTCCAAGGATTAGATTCAATGACTTATGCTTCTTCTTAATAATCAAGGCCCGAATTCCACTTCAACAATTTCAAATTCTAGCTCTTCTACCTTACTCACAACTCAACTTAATTTAAATCTTAATGAAAATTTACAGCTTAAATTCCACATTTTAAAATATTATAATCTTATTCGAACATAGACAAACATTATAATTTTTTGGTTTTTCGTATAAATGTTAAAAATTAAATACCTTTAACTTAAAAGGAAACGGTTATAGTTAACAAATAATTTAAAAAAAACAAAGCAAATGGTTGTCCAAATCTTACTAGTTTATTGCACAATTCTCGGCTTAAATCATTCTTCATACTAATTTTATAATATTTAATAACCACTTATGCTAACTTTTTTATTTGACATGGTTTGTTTCATTATTTAATTTTGACGAAAAAAATTAATAAAAGGATTATGAAATATTAAAGAATTTTTAAAATATTAAATTAGAATAAATTTAAAATTTTTGAGTTAAACTACGTGTAAAATGTGTGTGAGTTGGTATTCAATTGCTTTTTTTCTTTTTGGTTTCAGGTCGTAGTCTAATATGCTCTAATCTTTTTATTTCTGTTATATTTGAAGAAACAAAACCGTCAATATAATCGTGTCTCATGCGGTCAAGCCTGAAATTCTCCAAAGTATTCATAACTGCGATTACACCCTCAGCATCTTAAATATTTTGTTGATGTATTTTATTTTTGACTATTGTTGATATAAAACTTAATGTGATTTTTTATGACATATTCTGAATATCCATCATCATTGAGTGCGGACAAAGCAAGGTTTTGAATATCGTACTGATATTGGTATCAGATTTATCTTTAAAATGATACTGTATTAGTACCGGTTAATATCGGTATCGTTTCGGATAATTTTTTAAAATTATAAATTAATTTTTTATTTTTATAAAATTTGTAAAAAAAGTCTATAAATATATTATATTGTATAGTTTTTAACTTAACTTTAAACTTAAAATATCAAATTACAAAATTTTTCCTTTAAAAAAAAAAATTTCAAAATTTTTTTACTTTTTTTTATTTTTTCCGATACCTGCTGGTACAAGTCGATACTGCAGGTATCGACCGATATTTAAACCCGATACAGAACAGGGTTGTTTCGTTCTATTTTTTGACCGATACGGCACGTATCAGTCGGTATCGACCGATACAAAACAGAATTTAAAACTTTAGGCCAAAGACCTGATGTCTTATTGAAAAAAGATGTTTAGAAATTTTTTTATGTTTAAAAATTTTTTTATAAAAAAGTTACATAATATTTTAGTAGTACTCTTCGTTATTTTATATGAATACGACTATAAAAAGACATGAGTGGAATATTATGTAATTAATTTTTTTATTAAGATCCAAATTTTTATAGAGATAATAATTTAATTATTTTTAAAAAATTAATGAGTGTGTCTTTCTTTGCTTTCGTTTTGAAGCCATCGTCCATAAATCTTTTTTTCAATTATTAACTGCTTATGAATTTTCCTTTGCCAAAATAGATATGTGGCTTAAGGTAAGATAGGAGGGAAAAAGGGTTAAAGAGGACAATGTATCTGACACGGTTCCTGAATCATGACAATAAAACCGATCTATTTATTACAGGCAACCTGACAAAACTAATGTTGAAAACGTGTTGTTTTTAAATAACAGTGAAACTTGAACGTAATCACGTTTTTGTGCAGAAGGTTAAGAAATCAACTTTGTATTTGTATATATCAGGGAGAAGTGGCCACTCACAGAGTGCCTGAGACAAGCTTTCTTTATATCTCTAAAAAAAAAAAGTTTAGATCTGATCCTGTTGTTCCTGAAGTCCATAGTGACAAAACAATTAGGAGACATGAGATAGCTAGAAATCATGATGATTTTTTTTTTAAGAAGGAAAAAGATCAACACTTAGTGGATGCACTACTGTAAAGCAAGGACCATGTTCTGTATTCAAATTGATAATTGATAAAACACAAAAGGATATCAAGACAAATGAAAGGGAGACAGCATATGCATATGGGTGGATATAATGTCTAGCGTACGCTTTCAGAAACCTCCCAAATGGAGATGGAATTAGCCAATCATAGGGGCTCTTGCAATTTTTCCTGCCGAATCAACGTATAATCTGATCCTGTTGTTCCTGAAGTCCATAGTGACAAAACAATTAGGAGGAACTACTTGAATCTGAGCTCCTGGCATGTCTTCCTTTATCTTTCTTTCTGCATCATCTACAGTTTGACCCACAAGATCAGGCCATGTAGTTCTTGCTCCTCCTGGATTTGATCCAAACGGAATCCCATAAGACCCTGATTAATTTTTGCACAAAATTCTCAATACCCAAGTTCCTGTACTCAATTAAAAGTTGATATTAGAATTAAGAACTTACTTGGTAGGGTTGGTGGTGACGATCCAGTAGGTAGAGGTTGGAGAGGGTTTGCGTTCTGATTGTTCCCAGCCATAGCTTGATATCAGTTGCCTGATCTGTGATTCTACTGTGGAACAAATAGCAGATGTAAGAATTTATAGGTAAAAGGATTTTGACTCCTGAATTGGGTTCTTGTGTGATAAAAAGACAGGTAACAGCATATGATACGACGCCCTTTGGCGTTCCACCGCCGGCCAATTCAAGACGTTCCAATTGGAAGCTTAAAACTTCCATCGAGGAACCAAATCCTGACACGTGAAACTCTGATACTGACATTTTCAGATTCCTGAAGAAGCTTCTTCTTATTACT
>JAOXYD010000004.1:18036219-18052095 GCA_028565735.1 Pinacopodium congolense | reverse complement strand
GAAAAAATGAACTTAAAATTGGTAATCTTAGCTAGTTTGTTAACAAATAAAAGATTGTAATAAAAGTTAGGTATATGAAGAATTTCTATAAGGTTGAATTATTGGTTAAACTTTATTGGCCCAGTATGTTTAACAAATTTTACTGAGCTATCAGGAAGATATACAAATGTAAGTGATCTTATTAATCTTATTGGTTTGGAAGAATGAAAAAGGGTAATATCATTGCTTGTATGGCTAAAAGCACCTATATCAATTTTGTAAGAATATTGTTCCAACATGATAATAGCATTAAAAGAGTAACTAAGCGTCATACCTATAAAATCAATCAAATGTGCAAAATTCACACATTTAGTGCCTACAATATTTTTCACTTTTAGAATATTCATCACTTCTTGTTAAATCAAATTAATCAGTAATATATCTGCTATTTGAATCCCATTTATATCATCATTTTTCTTAATTGGTGAATCAATCATATTTGTCATTGCTTTGTTGTTAAATTAATCCTTCTTCTCTTGCAATTCCTTGTACTAGTTAGGATAGCCATGAATCTTGAAACATTATCCAAATCGCATAAATCACAATGAAGATAACTTTCTTCCCAAAATCTCTCCTTTTGGTTCCTCTTTTTTGCCCTTCTTTCTTATTCATCTGTGATCTTACTTATATAGCACTATCATTATTTATCTCCGCTAAAAAGACATTAACTTCTCTCCACTTTTCTACTTTAAGGATCATGGAGTATGCCTTGTTAACATATGGCAAAGGCTCCCTAATAAGAATCTAATTTCTTATGAGATCATAAGCATCATTTAATCTTACAAGAAATTGCATCAATCTAATCATATTATTTACCTTCATTGTAGATTTATCATATCAATAATTATATTGCACATCATAAGTACATTCTCGGATTGGTAACAAGCTAATTCATCCCATAACTTCTTCAATCTAGCACAATACTTTTCCAAATTCATGTTTCTGAGTTATAGAACTGATTTCGCTTTAGATTTGATAAAGCAAAAGCTTATTGCATTCACTAAAACATTCTCCAAGTTTCTTGATTTATATTAGCATATTTTACAAAATATACAACCCATATCCATAAATAATTGTAGAATCATATACAAACCAATTCATCACTTTATAGAAACCAAGCAAAATGATATTAATAATAATCTCTTGTATTTCCTATCACCTTATAGTAATGTTATCGAATGTATATAATACACTTATCTCCTGTCATGTTTATGTACATTAATTGTATACTGACTATTAGACCATTTAATAAAACTTTACATGCGCACAATAACCTAATTGATATGTAAAAATCATACAACACTTTCATTCATAACATTCTCATTGTTCACCTAAACTATACAACATCATTGCATAATCTGTACTAACCCTATAAGTGAGATACATACATCACTTATAAAATAAAAATATGATGATATATCATAAAGATTATATCCAACTGCATAACATGTCATAACTTCATAAAACTATACCATAAATATTTCTAAATTATGCCATCATCATGGCCACATCATACGATCATCTGAGTTACAATTAAACAAAATAATTTCAAGTATTACATCATCTTCTTTTACAAACATATTATGCCTTTATACATAACACACCACGGTTTCAAAGGTGTCAAATATATATCATAGATAAAGTAGACAAATATAATGTACAACGCCTAAAACTTTTGGATACATATTTGAAAATTATACAGTATAGGTGCTAATCGAAAAATTTACATAAGCTCACAAGATTCATATCGTATAATCAATTTATATCAACATATTTTACAGACCACACAATACATCTTCATAATCCATTGCAGACAACTATTATGTACTCAGTCATTTAGAATTTAAAATCATACATTTTTCTACAAAAAATACTAATTTCTTTTCAAATTCACAATCAATATTACTTTATTTATCCATTTTTTATCAACTGTACACACGCAATCTCTATTTTTTTAGTCCTAACAATTTCTTCCTCCACACAGCCAATCAAAACACAATGTGCATCATTCCTGAAATCCCCTTATCAACATGAATTTCGTTTGACTTAGTATTTTTATTCTCATCTATACCTGTTGAAACTTACTTTCTTTCCATCTGCGATACCTATTGGATATAGCCACATGTTCTAGTGGTATATGATACAAATAATTATATATCATGTCTGCACTACCATGCATTCAAACATACAAAAAGGATAAGGCCAAGAATAGTTATAAATACTTAAAAAATGGTACTGAGTAATTACCCCTTTATCACCTACAAGCTACAAATTCAAGTTTTTTACACTGCAGAATATAATTGAACAACATTATTATACTATTCATACACAAAGTGAGCAACAATTGTGTTTGTTTATAAAATCTAATAAAAGTAAAACAATAACTAAATATATTGGAATTTAACATAAACCAAAGGACAAATGTACTTACTAGGATTTTAGAAACAGAGATGATAACGAGACTCATTGAAAGTTAGTTGTAAATCACTATTATCATCGTCTTCATATGGGGAAGAAGGTGCATTTAAGGAGGAGAATACAAGTATTCAAATTCGAACTTGATTAAGGAGTTCGAATGAAAGTGGAGACGCAAATAAGATGAAAACATTAAAACTCTAACTTCTTCTGAACAAAAGCGGAGATGCAGATCAAACAAAAACGCTAAAATCTTAACTTCTTCTTCCTATCCTCACCATTTTCATGGTCTTCAATCAGCAAGAGTATACATTTAAGGAGTCCATATAAAGTGTTTGATGGAAGAGACACGAAGAATCTAACCATGAGCCCTTGTTGGAGACAAGGAGAGGCTTCCATTTCTATTTAGTGAGACAAAGAAAGTTGGCTAGTGACAAAGTTGAGAAATTTTTAATTTTTCAATATACTCATATGATTAAATTTTAACCTTTATTCTATTAACTTTGTTAATTTATAATTAATCGTTAGTTAATTTTTCTTAAATGTAATAAATGAAGGGACCCATGAGAAATGCTGTTTAGGTTACCGGTGTAGTATTGTATTAAACTAATAATATATTTTAAATAAATAAAAGATCGACTAATTTCCTAAATAAAAGAGTGAAGCAAGTAAAAATAACTAATCACAGGAGCTTGAATTGAAGTCAACCAATGAGGGGAGATCATATTTCAGCTTTTCATCTTATTAGTTGCAACAAAATGAAACAGAGGTTACTAGTTCCGGGATCGCAAATCAGGTTAACATTAAAGCAACTCCAAGAGTTGCATTTCGGAGAATATGCGAAAGTTTGCTGCTGTGTCGTGTAATTAAATCACAGAACATCCTGAAACAGTCAGCATCTTTTCCAATTTATTGTACGTCAGGAAACAAAAAGAATTGTTCTTTGTTGCTCAACAAGTTGATTACAAGTTGCTGTCATCTCTAATCGTTTAATGGTAGTATTGTGAGTTTGTAGCTTAAAGTAGCATCGGCGACGTTTTGAAGCTACAGAACCAGTAGGATAAAACTGAAACAATATAGACTACTCCAAGAGATGCGTCCCCTGCAAGAAGAAAAGAACTTGTGCAAGAAGAAGAAGAAAGTGAGATGAAATGATTATGTTCTCATGATTTATCTGCCCCTTTTTTGCTTTCATGATGAAGATTTTTGATCAAAGGTCAGTGCTGCGATAATCATCCTTTATTATTTTAATTAATTCTGCCACTTGAGTTTCAAAACAACGAGAAAAAAAAAAAAGGACAAAGTAAGTGATTATATTCTGAGATCACATGATTTACTTTAATTTCATTTTAAGCTTAAAGATGCTGCTCGTAGCTTATTTAGCTTTGCTTTTATGAACTTGATGGCATTCAGGCTACATGGTCTAAGGATACCCCAAGGCTAAGGAGACCACGTTTGTCCCACATTTGAACAGAGATGGAGGCAGAAACCCCCTTTGGAAGTAACGGATATATGCCCTTATATTCTGAAAGTGAAAAGAGAACTCAGAAACAAAAGAAAAGCCAAAGGCACACTGAGTGATCTTTTTATACATTCCCATGTTCGTTAAATACTTACATTTGAGAAGCTTTTTAAACTTACTATCTGAAAATCTCACTGCCTGTTGAGACAATGTCCCGTATAGCATTCATCTGTCTTCTTCTCTACCTGTTGGCCTCAATATGCAGTACAAGTACTTTTCATCCTTATATCTTACCCTAGTTTATGGTAAAATTTTGCGTTCGTGTGATTACTGATTATGAATGCTACTTTGCTTCTTTTTTTTTTTTTAGCAGATGGGGAACAGCTCATAGTAGTGAACAACTGCAACGAAAGCATATGGCCTGGACTACTAGGGAGTGCCGGTAATCCAACCCCAAAAGACGGCGGCTTTCAACTTGCTAGTGGAGAGGAAGTAGTGATTGACTTGCCTCAGAAATGGTCAGGGAGGATATGGGGCAGGCAGGGTTGCTGCTTCGATTCCAATGGAAAAGGGTCATGTGACACCGGAGATTGTTCGGGTTTACTTCATTGTCAAGGAATTGGAGGCGTGCCGCCGGCTACGGTGGTGGAGATGACCCTTGGAACATCCAGTTCCCCGTTACACTTCTACGATGTGAGTCTGGTAGATGGTTTCAATTTGCCAGTTTCCATGGCTCCAGTTGGGGGTGGAATTGGATGTGGAGTAGCATCTTGTGAAGTTGATCTGAACGTTTGTTGTCCATCCGCTTTGGAAGTGAAGAAAGATGGGAAAATTGTGGGGTGTAAGAGTGCTTGCTTGGCTATGCAATCTGCGAAATACTGCTGTACTGGAGAGTATGGTAATCCAAATACCTGTAAGCCTACTCTTTTCGCCAACCTTTTCAAGGCCATATGTCCAAAGGCGTATAGTTATGCTTTTGACGACTCTTCAAGCCTTAACAAATGCAGGGTTTCAAGATACGTTATCACCTTTTGCCCACCTCCTAAGTGAAAGGTGACGGTCCCTCAAGGTTCTACAAGGAGTCTGGTGCCCCATTGAAACACAATGTCTCTGTATCTTGATCTTCACCTTCTAGATTGATTTATGGTATTTATCCAGTAATACTGTTCTGTAACCCTTTTTACTCTGTCGGAAGCTACTAAGAAGTATGAAAGATAGATAGAAGCTGGTTTGAATCCATGAAAGAAGCAGTCCTTCTTTGTAATAGAAATGTTAATCTGGTGCACTAGCGTTTAAGGGATTATGCGATTTTTCAGACATTAGCATTAGAGCAAGCCAGCAAGGTGTGCTTTAGAGGTTTGTCAAGCAATTAAATTGAAGGACCGACTAGATGGCCAGTTATTTATGGCTTGTCATGCCGGTCCCATATAAATAATAATATATTAACATTATATTATTATAATATAATAATACATATATTAAATATAAAATATAATATTACCGGCAGTCTACCGCCTATCTAGTTAATTCCTAAATTGAATTGGACCAACTGCTCATCTTTCCATGTTATAAGCAGTCTTTATAAAAATATATATATCTCAAATATTTTGATCGTTAAAAAAATATTAAAATATTTTTATAAATTAGTAAATAATTTAGAAAATATTTAAAATCAAAGTTCAATGGTAGAACATTACATAAACCAAGGCTCTCTGATCTCTTTTATTACTAAATTTGCCCTTTTCCCTTTTTAAATAATAAATCATTTTGTTTGATATGTAAAAACCACTTTTTTTTATTTTTGGTATTCCTTTAACATCTCAAAATCATGTCGGCCTTATCTTTCCTTTTCCTTGTTTATATTAGGTTTGGGATTTTTGACAGTACGAAGTATTATGTCCAAATACTTTTATAATTTCTTAAAATTCTCATCTACTTTTTCCTTTTAAATATAGTGTTCGAATTCTTAATGAACTTAACCTTGACGGACTCCATCTCCACGTATTTATCATAGGAGATATCTAGCGAGGTACTAATGGGGTGACTTTTCATAGCCCTCTAAAGATTTTTTTAAGTAATTTTTTAATGAGTTTTTATTGGTAACTTTTAATTGAAATTAGGGTATAAGTGAAAATGTTTATTTTAAAAATTATGAATTTACATTTTTATTATTAAACTGATGAATATAAAAAAAAGGATAAAATTAAAATTTTGTATATAAAAATATGTGAAGCTCATGCAAACTCCACATGAGAGTTGTCAGGAGGCCATCATCAATGGCTCTCTAGTCGCTCCCGAGAGGAGATAACTAGAGAGTCACTAGTGGAGTGGCCCCCCTTGGCTTC
The DNA here is from genome assembly GCA_028565735.1 of Pinacopodium congolense. Classification (NCBI taxonomy): domain Eukaryota; kingdom Viridiplantae; phylum Streptophyta; class Magnoliopsida; order Malpighiales; family Erythroxylaceae; genus Pinacopodium; species Pinacopodium congolense. Next base: position 18,045,834 of record JAOXYD010000004.1, on the reverse strand, counting down.
TTAAGGGCTCTTTGATAATTTTTAAATAAATTTTTTATAATTTTAATTGAAATTAAGGGTATAAGTGAAAATATATAATTAAAAAAATATGAATTAACATATTAATCCTTAGACTGTTGAATATAAAAGAAGGATAAAGTTGAAATTTTGTATAAAAAAATATGTGGAACCTTTGCAAATCCCACGTGGAGATTGCCAGGGAGCCACTGGTAGTGGCCCCTAATTGCTACCATAATAAGAAATAATTAGGGAACTACTTATGGGGTGATCTCCTGGTCCTTGAAGAACTACTTGATAATTTTCAAATGGATTTTTTTGTAATTTTTAATTGAAATTAGAGGTATAAGTGAAAATGTAAATTTGAAAAAAATATGAATTAATATTTTTACCCTTAGATTGATGAATATAGAAGAGGGATAAAGTTGAAATTTTTTTACATAAAAACATGTGGAAGCCCACACAAATCTCACATATGAGTTACTGGGGGCCACCATCAGTGGCTCCCTAGTCACCCCCATCATATGAGATAACTATGGAGCCACCGGTGGGGTAACCCTATGTAGCCTCCCAAACAGTGTGTACTATTTCGTACCGTAACGCGTTCCTATTGAAAAACGGTACGAAACTGTCAAAAATATTACCGGATTCAAATACCGACCATTACCAAAAAAAATAAAAAATTTTAATTTTTTATTTTTTTAAGGAAAAATTTTGTATTTTGGTCTTTTTAAGTTTAAAGTTAAATTAAAAATTACATAATATAATACATTTATAAACCATTTTGTAAATTTTATAAAAATTAAAAATTAATTTATAATTTTAAATAATTATCTGAAACGGTACCGATATTAACCGGTATTGGTATAATACCGTTTTCGAGGCCAATCCGGTACCGATATCAGTACGGTATTTAATACACTACTCCCAAAGACTCACTGATAGTTTTTAAATAGATTTTTTGTAATTTTCAATTGAAATTAGAGGTATAAGTGAAAAAGTATATTTGAAAAATATGAATTGACATTTTGACCCTTTAACTAATGAATATAAAGGAGGGACAAAATTAAAATTTTATATATAAAAATATGTAGAACACACGCGAACCCTACATGAGGGTTGTCAAGGGACCATCTCAATTGCTTCCTAGTGGCCCTCATATGAGAAAATTAGAGAGCCACGGGTGGGGTAGGCCACCATGGCCCCCTAAAGGCTCCCTAGTAATTTTTAAATCGGTATTTTTTAATAATTTTTAATTAAAATTAGGGGTATATGTGAAGATGTACATTTGAAAATATATGAATTGACATTTTTACTCTTGGATTGATAAATATAAAGGATGGACAAAGTTAAAATTTAGTATATAAAAACATGTGGGACCCATATAATACCCTACATAAAACTGTTAGGGGGGCCATCGTCCCCTAGTCGCCCCCTTGATTATATTGGTTTTATTCCACAAAAGGTGTTTCAATCTACATCTCCTTAGCAACACTCAATTACACAAAGTGTGAGAAACTTACACCTTAAACATTCGTGTTGATTGATCCATATTTACAAAGTAAAAAATTATATAACCGACGGATTAGTAGTCTTTTACGACCATTTTTTGGCCAAATTATTGTTTTATTTTTATCTGGTAGGTGGATATGAAAGGTTATCTTATTCGGCTATACAATCTTTTTCGTTTACAAAATATAAGAAAAGGTTAACTATACTAACTTTTTTATAATTAAAATTATTGAACCAAGGATAGTTCCAATAATGTATTTTGACGATGAAAAAATATTTTTACTACTAATATTTGAGTTTTGATGCATTTGTAAGACAGATAAATGTTTAAAGTACAAGAACGTGTTAGAGCCTAAGATAGAAGAGCTCAAGCATGGAAGAAAGGATAAAGATTGAAGATCAAATGATGAAAGAAGATCAAATTTAGTTAGGTTTAGGTGTGTCTTAGAATATAAGTTTCTTAAACTTGATCGTAATTAATAATTGAAAAGGACTCTCACATTTGCTTGTCATATTTGCATGAACATTTGCATATATAATTTTAATTGTGGTTTTTGTGATTAATTGAATTTGAATATGGCAATTATTTATTATGAATTGTCTTAGAATGTTTCATTAGCATAAAATTGCATAATCAAGAGGTAATGTGATAAATTGTGTAAATGTATGCCTCTTGATAAGTTTAAGTATATTGAAATATTGTTTAAATTTATTTATGATGTGAATTTTGGTTTATGGTAGTTTAAGAACTGTTTGAAAAGTTTTAAAGATTGTTTAAAAATGAAAAATATTCATAACCAAGGATCATTTTTATGATTGAATCAATTGAAAGTTTTTTTATATTAAAAAAAGACTTGATATATGTTTTAAATCGTGATTAATGTTAGAAAAATGTTTGAATAGTTAAGAATTGTTTTGGTCATTTCTTTGTAGTTTTAGAGTTAAAATTTGTTTGATTAAAGCTCATTTGTTAGCATACCTCAAATCTATTCATATTTGAGTTATCGTCATTGAATCTAATTTCTTAGTGCTCAAATATAATTTTATTGCTTCAAAATCATGATACACATGTTGCTTAAGGTTTCAAGAGTGTACTATAGTTTTTATTCAATTATTAAGCACTTAAAACATTGATTGAAGCTCTAAGAGCACATTTTACTCAAAACAGTCTTTAATGCCTAGTTTAAGTTTTAGGGATTTTTATGTCTTTTTATCTCTTAAACGGCTAGATATATCTCCCAATGGCTCTAAACCTTTCCTAACTCTTTATTTAACATTCCCAAATACTTTTAACCAATCTAAATACTCAAGAAAAAAGTTTACAAGCTAAAATTCTTAAAAACGCCAAAGCTGTCCAGATTTTGCTCTTCATTGGTTCATCTCTATTTCTCTTATTTTATATTGTTTCAATCCCATTTTTAGAGATACAAAATTATTATTCTTAATTTGTTTGGATACTTAAGAACTGTCTTGAGCTTTTATTTGCATTTATAGGGTTGGATTTCAATAGGTATAAGCTTATATTCATACATATATCAAAACTATTTCTACACTTCTTATTTTTATCAGGACTTTTGCTATCTTAATCTCTTTCCAGGTGTGTAAAATTAGTATTTTTCTATTTTCGCAAGTTTTCATACATATATCAAAACTATTTTTGCACTTTTTATTTCTGCATTTTCTATTCTTACTTTAATTATGACTCTTGCTATCTTAACCCATTTTTAGGTGTGCAAAATTGTTGTTTCTATTAGTTTAAGTGTTCTAGAGTTTGTTTAATCAAACTTTCGGCTTTTTGGAACCCTATTTCCTTTATTTTAAGCCTAAACCTTTAGAAATACAAAAACTATCCCTATTTTTTTATTCTTTTATTAATCTCAGTTTTGGCTATTTATATCTGTTTTGGATGTGTAAATTTTTTATGATTAGTTTGTTTAAAGTGTTAAGCGTGTTTTGGAATTTTTTTTTAATTTTTACGCATTTATATTTTCAGTTTAAGCTTTAAATTCATAGTTTGCTCAAAATTGTCTAGATTAACATGCTCCATTATTCACACTTATTTTTGGCTAACTAAATCTAATTTTTTTATTCAAAATTGCATAAATATGTTTCAGTTGTGTTTTCCTATCTTCTAAGAAGTTGTTTACATTTTCGTGATTATAAAAGGTTAGAATCATTTGTTTATAGCGTTGAAATTTTGATAGCTTATATTTTGATAGTTCTACATGTTCTTGTTGTGTTCCTAAGTTAATTCATCTATTGGAAGAGTTAATTTCATTTTTATTATTGTAATTTATTTTTAACTAATATATTAATGTTACAGTAGGTTTGTTTTGTTGATTTTATGTTATTTCATTGGTTAAAATCATTTTTTAAGCTAGAATATTAAGATTGTATATTTTGACAGCTTGTGTGCATCTTACTTAAATTTGATTTTTAAATGCTATAATTTCATTTTTGTTGCTTTAGTTTGATTATGTATGATCTATTGAGGAGTATGAAGATTTTTTTTAATTTTAGTTTGCCTATAGAAGTTGCATAATCATTTATATAGGTTTAGCTTCATTAAAACACCATTTAAGTTATGTTTTGGTTACTAATATTGGAATAATTGTTTATGATTGTTATTAATTGAGTTTGAACTTTTCTTTGCCATTAAAATATATTTGACATGTTGCTCTTGGCTTGTAGAAAACAAAATTTGAGTTATTTTGATTATTGAATGTGAGTTGGATTATTTTATGCTATATTTGAGCATTAAAGATTGCATAAGGCATAAGCATTGCATTAATTACATTTGAGCCCTTATCTTACTTTGATTTTGATCAAGTTTTTGGTAAGCCATATAAGCTTAAGTTAAGGTTTTGGTAGCCTGAGTTTGGAGTTTGGTTTGCTGGAACAAATATTGTATGTTTTGATTGTATTTGGTGGGGTTACTCTTCACCTATTGGAAAGTAAGATTGATAGGTTCCTCTTGACCCTTAGTATTTAAGATTGTTTAGTAGGTTCCTCTTGACCCTTAGTATTCAAGATTATTTAGTGGGTTCCTCTAAACCCTTATGAACAAGATGGTTGGGTTACTCTTCACCCTTAAAGTAAGATTGTAAAGGTTCCTCTTAACTTTGTAAACAAGATTGTTGTAAGGTTTACTCTTCACTTATTTAAAGTAAAATTAGTTTTTAGTGAATTTCCAACAAGTAATTGGAGAGAGGATGCAAATGATCTTTAGGGTAGGAGAGCCTCTATAAATCTTGGTGTCTATCCTCTTTAATTTTATACTCTTGAATTTTATACTCTTGTTTTTTATTTTTAATTGTTTGAATTTATTTAATCTTAATATAAGCATATCATTCCATCTAGGTTGAATTTTGGTTTAGTGATTTATATTATTAAAATTAGCCTAAGTTGCTTAGTTAGTTTAATTTAGAAGAATTTTTAAATATCCAATTTACCCCCTCTTATGTGCCATAGGGCTTAAAATTAGTATAAGAGCTTTGGTTTCACATTTACATAATTTCGAATAAAATTGTAATTAAAGATTAAAAATGACACCTTGCTTTGGTTAAAAGGGTTTAGATATTCACATGCCACTAAGTTTTAGTGGAAATGATTTTACTAAATGGAAAATTAGATTGAAATTTTTTTTTATGAGCCAAGATTTTTATTTATGGGATTTTATTTCAAGTGGCTCTCATGAATTTTTAAATGAAGAAGAAGTTGTGTTTTTAAATGAAAAAGTCATGCATATCCCATATGATGCATTAGATATGAGGATATTTGATAAAGTTTTAATGTGTACTTTGGCTAATAATATTTGGAGTAGATTAGAGAAAATTTTTATAGGTAGAAATGATGTGGAAGAGGCCAAAGAAAAGATGAATGAAGAAGAACAAACCAAATATTAAATGAAGGAAGTGAAAAAAGCCAAAGATAAGGAAAGGTTTCCAAATGTATGCCTTGTAGCTTTTGTGGAAGAAGTTCCATCATAATTAAATGCTCCAAAGGAAAGCAATGAGGTACTTTCTAGCTCTAACTTCAATAATGATGAGAATAATGTTTTAGAAGTAGGTTTAAGATATGATGAATTGGTTAGATATTTAGAACGTGCTACTATGAGAAGGGGGAAATTATCCTCCAAACATAAGGAAAGTATGAAGTTAATGGATGATCTTATAATAGAAAATGAGAACTTAAAGAATGATTTACATACTTTAGCATCTAAGAATGTACATGTTGTTTCTAAAGATTGCATGATTGAAAATGATAGGTTAGTGAAAATGATTGATTGTTTAAATAATGATTTGGATGAATGTTTACATTAAAATGAGAAATTGTAAGATGAATTGCATGGCATGTTAGAATCTAAGAATGGATCCATTTTAGAAATTGATATATTGAAAAATGAAACGAATGTCATGCTAGATTTCATGAGTATGTAGAATGTTTCCATGCATAATATACATAATTATGAACTTAAATTGTTGCATAAAAATGATTGTTTAAAGAAAGAAATGGAATTCCTTAAGAATTATTATCTAAATTTATAAAGGACAAAGAAAAGTTAGATTGCACGTTAGGAGGCCAAAAGAGTTACAATAATAGGCAAAGTTTAGGATTTGTTGATGAAAATGTTTATAAGAATGCAAAAACCATTTTTGTAAAGGATAAGAATTTAGAATATGAAATCTTACCAAAGCCCTCATTAGACAATGGCGCATCTACATCTAAAGCACACGATAGGCCATTATTCAATAATGTTGCATCTTCATCAAAATTACATTATAGAAAGAACAATCATGCATTCATGTATGCATCTAAATCAAAAGTTAAGAAAGATGTGCCTCAAGATAGAAATAGATATAATTTCTCTAGGAATGCACAATCATCTTATAATATTGCATTTTGATCTCAAAAAGGGCAAAGAGGTTCTAAACCTTCTCATACTTCTAATGTGCATATGTATAATCCTAGGAAACAATTTCATCAAAAAAGAGACATACATCAGGGTCTCATGATAGGCATCAAGTTAAGTAATTTGAGTCTTTACATTCTTATGTGTCGTAAGCATATTCTTAAGGCTAGAGGCATGTATCAATCATATCTTAAGAGTCCGTATCATCAAGAACATAATAGTCATATAATTAGATCTCATGATAGACCATTTTTGAACATAGACCAAATCACTCATATGCACCTCAAATACATTCCCATACATCTAGAAATGTGTCTCATACTCATTCTAAGTCATCAAATATGTTTCATTCATATTCTAGGTATAACATTCATTGAAGAAATCTATTTAGAGATATAAGATCTAGAAATGCATTTATTCTCATGTTAGGCGAAGTGGCATGTTTTATGTATATGAACATCATCCTAGGAGAGTTCATGTTAATAGGAGAAATGCATTTAGGTATCAAGAACATAAGGTTCATGACCATATGCTTGATGTTACATATGTTTGTCATTTTTGTAGTAAAGTTGGATATGTTGAAAATTTTTGCTTTATTAAATAAAAAATATTTAAGAAACCATTAAAGGTATGGGTTGAAAAAGGCATTAAGTCTAACTTCTAAAGGCCCAAATTAATGTGGATACTTAGAGTCCATTAGTTCTTTATTTTGTAGGCCAATATTTATTAGTGCTAAATTGGTGTCAAGTTAGGAAGTAAAAGGAAGTAATATCTCAAACTTTAAAATGAAAAGTAAAAAGATCACCAAAAGCCCTCACATAAGCTTATCAAAGGACAATTATTAAATCAAGTGAGGATTAAAGGATTAGGAATCAAATGGTGATGCAAAGAAGGTATTCCTATGTCCTTATATGATGATATATAGTTTGATTTGATTTTTGAACATTTATATTTGATTTGAGAATGTTGGCCTTACTATATATATTTTATATTGAAAATGGATCCTATGTATTTAGGGGGAGGCATTGCATGGATAGTATTAAAAGTCATTACATAATTTTTGAAATTAGTACATTGCATTAAAATTGTTGCTGATTTTTGAAATAGATGTATCATATTTATTTCAACATATTACTTATTGGAAATTATTGCATTGCATGTGTTTTGAAAATAATTTTTCAATTAGTATCATTTTTTAATTAGTATCATATCTTTTAATTTTCAATTGGTATCATCTTCTTATAATCGATATTGATTGGTATCATATATTTACAATTGGTATCATGTTTTATAAGTAGTATCATTTCTTTTTAATTGGTATCACTATGAAATTGAGCATATTTTTTAAAAAACTTTAAGATAAGTACTTTACCCTTTATGTGAATATATGTTTTAAAATGCATAAACTTAGGGGGAGTACATTATTTGGCCAATTTCAATTATTCTAACATGATATTAGTTATTTCTTGTAAGAAATATTTTTAATCATATTCATACTTATGCTTTACTTTTAAATATAACATGATGAACTATGTGAATTATATGATTTATATGCACAATAAACATAATATGAAAATTTTGTGATTTTTCAGCATATTATGAGTCTTAAGGTCAAATGTGCTTGAACATGTGTTTTCATGTGAAATATGCATAATATGTGATATGTGTTGCATTTTATTTGTTTTCCCCTTTTACATGCATAATTATCTCATAATACATAATTGTATCCATTTAGTGGGAGTATTATATACAATTAATATATATTTTTAAAATACATGAATTAAGGAGAAATAAGTTTCAAGTTATTTACAATTGGTTTTAAGTTAAAAGATTTAGTTACAATTGGTAATCTTTTTGATGATGTCAAAAAGAAAGAGAAAGATGTGCAATATTAAGGTTGAATTTAATTATGAAGGGAAGAGACATATCATTTTATAATGCATGGTGCATTTACATGAAATGTGTTGCATAAATGTGTTATTTGCACTTAATATCACATGTTTTGTCATCACCAAAAAGAGGTAGATTGTTAAACCAAGGATAGTTCTAATCATGTATTTTAATGATGACAAAACATCATTACTACTAATGTTTGATTTTTTATGCATTTATAAGATAGGTAAATGTTTAAAGTCCAAGAATGCGTTAGAGCCTAAAGTAGAAGAGCTCAAGTACGGAAGAAAGGATAAAGATTGAAGATCAAATGACGAAAGAAGATCAAGTCTTGAAGATCTAATTTGGTTAGGCTTATGTGTGTCTTAGAACGTAAGTTTCTTAAACTTGATAATTAATGCTTGAAAAAGGCTCTCACATTTGCATGAATATTTACATATAAGATTTGAATTATAGTTTTTGTGATTAATTGAATTTGAATATGGTGATGATTTGTTAGGAATTGTCTTAGAATGTTTCATTAGCATAAAATTGCATAATCAAGAGGTAATGTGATAAATTGTGTAAATGTGTGCCTCTTGATAATTTTAAATGAATGGAAATATTGTTTGAATCTATTTATGATGTGAATTTTTGGTTTATGGTAGTTTAGGAAATGTTTGAAATGTTTTAGAAATTGTTTAAGAATGAAAAATTTTCATAATCAAGGTTAATTCTTATAATTGAATCAATTGAAAATTTTTATATTAAAAAAAGCATTGATATATGTTTTAAATCTTGATTAAAGTCTTGATTAATGTTAGAAATTTGTTTGGATAGTTAAGAATTATTTTGGTCATTTGTTGGCAATTTTAGAGTTGAAATTTGTTCAATTTAAACTCATTTGTTGGCATACCTCAAATTTATTTAAATTTAACTCATCGTCATTAATTCTAAATTTTTAGTGCTTAAATCTAATTTTATTGCTTCAAAATCATCATACACATTTTTTTTAAGGTCTCAAGAGTGTACTAGAATTTTTACTTCAATTTTTAAATACTCAAAACATTAATTGAAGCTCCAAAAACACATTTTACTCAAAGTTGTCTTTAATGCCTAGTTTAGGTTTTAGGTGTTTTTATTTCTTTTTATCTCCTAAACAGCTAGATGTTTATCCCAATGGCTCTAAACCCTTCTTAAACCTTTATTTAACATTGTCAAACACTTGTAATAAATCTAGATAATAAGAAACAAGTTTACAAGCTAAAATTCTCAAGAACTTCAAAGTTGTCTAGATTTTTCTCTTCATTAGTTCATCTCTA
>JAOXYD010000004.1:18016311-18031814 GCA_028565735.1 Pinacopodium congolense | reverse complement strand
AAAATCCTGTCCACCCTTAGGATTGTTTGATTAAGCTTTCTACTTCTGTTTTTTATTTTGTTTTGATGTAATTTTATTAGTTTTCATGTATTTTTTTAGGTTTATGTATTTTTTTTATTTTTTATTGTATTTATAATTTTTTTCAATTTTTACTTTTTTCTTTCAATTTTCATATTAAAAAAATAGAAAAAAAAATAACAAAACCAAGCATTCTCTTAAGAGCCTTTTGATTAAGCTTTTAGTTGTAATTTTTGGTTGTGAATATTATATTTTTGTATTGAGTTTTGTGTATTTTTATAAATTTTTGTGTTGTCTGTCTTGATTTCTGTGTCATATTAGAATTTTTTTTTCAATTTCTGTGATAATATTTATTAATTTTTGTATTTAAAAAATTCAAAAACTAAATCCCAATCAAACAGCCCAACCTATCAGCTCCGGCCAACATATTACATGAACTGACTCTTCATACATTAGAGAACGTAAGCATCTCTTATCTTTAAGAATTTCTTACGTTGTTAAAAAGATTTAACCCGTTGGTTAAAAAGGATGGAATTTATAGGAAAGTGGCGTAGTGGGATTTTCTTGGATTTTCCTTGCTGTTTGCTGTTTGGTTTCTATTAATAGTCGGGTTACCGATTCCATATCTTCCCGTGGTAATAGACATGTAATTATATTTGACATGTGTAAGACTACGCATGAATATAGAATTTCGTGTCTCGCGCGTCTCCATTCGACGCATGCATGCAAATCCAAGCTGCCATTATCCTTTTGTTCTGTTTGATTTTTGAAAGGAAATTAGATGGAACTACCTTAGACATGTATGACATGCAGGTTTCCGCACGCATCCTTCAACAGGTGAACAATCCAATTTAAAGAAAGAAGAGAGCATTGCTCCGTGTCCGTTGTGTTTTTCATTTGCAGAAGAGATGAGACGGGACGAGGATATGGGGCCAGATCATCGTGGAGACGAGTTTCCAACAGATGATGAAGAAAACCAAGCGGAAAGGGTTTGTGAAGATGACTCTGAATCCGACTCAGAGGCTAAGATAAGTCCTTCTCGGTGCCAGTCTCGTGTCAGTACTGATTCTGAGACTCCAATGTGGCCGCAGAGTTACAGGTAACTTAAATAGTTTCATCATGAAATAATCATTTTGTACTTTTAGCAGTTAAATCCGGTTTCTTTATATCGGAAGTTTGAATAGCTTGAACGAATAATTTGTTGCAGGGAGTCGGTGGACATGGTCAGTGTGACCCCTCCTTCAATTAGCTTCTTAAAAGGGACTGGTGCTGGTGCGACGGGAATAACTAGTTCTTTCACGTACAAGAGGCGCCAACTTTCTGATTCCAATTCTTCTCTAAGTAGACCTCTCCTTCCTGAACACATTTCAGACAAGGAATTTCCTACCTCAACTCTACCGGTGGATGTGTCTGCATCGTATCAATCACACACATCTATCAATGAATTTTCTCCACGAGAAAATAGAAAGAGTTCGCTTGTTCAAGCAACCATCAATGGAACAAATGTACTATGTGGTATATCACTGCTAACAACTCCATATGCGCTCAAAGAATCAGGATGGTCAGGAATCATATTACTCTCACTCATTGCTATCATCTGTTACTATACTGCGACTTTATTGAAGAAATGTCTGGAAAGCTCTCCGGGACTCCACACTTACCCTGATATCGGGCAGGCTGCTTTTGGTAGGCCTGGTCGCATAGCAACATCAGTAAGTTAAAAACATTACATTTTCTTACTTGCAATCGGAAGTCCGAACTGTTTCAGTCAAGGAACTAACGATTGGTCTTCTTTATTCAATGCAGATACTTCTGTATCTTGAATTGTATGTGAGTGCAGCAAATCTTCCTCGTATTTTCAGACATTTCTTTACGTAGTCTGGTGTTTCTAATTCTTCGACGTACTAAAATATAGCTTATGTTTGTAGGCAGCTTGTGTGGAGTTCATAATCATGATGGCTGATAACTTATCAACTGTGTTCCCAAACACGAACATGAACTTCGCTGGCATGCACCTCGATTCAAATCGAACATTTTCCTTAATATCTACTCTTGTTGTTCTTCCAACCGTCTGGCTCCGAGATCTTAGTTTGCTATCATATCTTTCAGGTTCCCGGACACAGTCCTTTCTTACATCTTAAGTCCCATTTTTTTGGAACAGAAAAGGTAAAGGTACTGATCTCTAAAGCTTTTTTATTCAGTTGGAGGACTTGGTGCATCAGCTTTGTTGGGTCTTTGCTTGTTATGGGTTGGAGTGGTGGACAAAGTCGGATTCCATCCAACTGGAACAGTTCTAGACCTTGCAAACTTACCTGTTGCAGTTGGAATCTTCGGTTTTGGTTTCTCAGGTCATTCAGTTTTTCCAAATATTTACTCTTCCATGAAAGATCCATCAAGGTTTTCAATAGTTCTACAAATCAGGTCAATTCATCTCTCTTTGCTTCAGCTATAAGCTCCTCATTATTTTCTTCACTTGTTAGATATTCGTTTTGTTCATGCATAGATGACTATTTGAATTTCTGATACTGCAGCTTCATATTTGTTTGGTTTCTAAGTGCTGCAATAGCAGTATGTGGCTATCTGATGTTTGGTGACTCAGTAAAATCTCAGTTCACTTTAAACATGCCTAGCCATCTTTTGGCTTCAAAAATTGCAGTCTGTACTACGGTACGATGAAAAACTAATCTTGTTTTCTGGTGTTCTTTAGATAATTTCTTGGGTCTAATCACTTTGTGATTAGTCACCAATCTCTAGTAATCTGTCAGTAGACAAATAATTGGAAGATTATTCTGAAACTTTACAGTATGAATCAATATCCTGTTTTCTCCAAGTTTTGCAGGTTGTGACCCCCATGGCAAAGTATGCATTGCTTATTACACCTGTTGCATTGAGTTTGGAGGAACTCGTGCCTTCAACTCGGCTGAATCCTTATTTTGTTTCGCTAATCATCAGAACGATATTAGTAATTTCAACACTCATTGTCGGCCTGACATTACCCTTCTTCGGTAAGTTGAACTTTTTCGATGATTCTGTATCTTTCTCTGCTTCCATAGATGTAGAACACCCAGGATTCTTACGGGACAATCTCCTCATTTTTTAATTGGTACAGGCTACCTGATGGCTTTGATCGGATCTTTACTTGCAATGATTGTTGTAAGTTCTAATCTTATGTAGAATATCCTCAATTTTGATTATCAAAAGCTGCAGATATTGATTATGAAATTTCAATTTCTGTAAGGCTGTAATCTTGCCATGTGTGTGCTATCTCATCATCCTTCACGAACAAGTGAACAAGTTGCAGGTAAATTATCTGATCCTTGTTCACCAAATACATGTAACATATGACTAAAAAAAGGGTGATTACGAATCTTTCTCTGTTTCTCCAGACTCTGGCTTGCTTTTGCACCATTAGTATAGGAGTGCTCTGTGCTTGCTTTGGTACATACTCTGCAATCTCAAGAATAGCTGGAGAATTCACCTGATTAAAGAAAGCTGGCTCATGAAACAGGAGCAAAACTATCCTTGAAGCTGGTCATGTTTACAACTCAGTGATTGCCAGGAATCAAATGGGCAATGTATATATATATATATATATAAAGAAACCATCGACAGAGAGGCGATTACCTAGAAACCAGCAGTGTTATGTTTTTGTAAAGATTGCAATGGCAGGAAGATGTTACAAATTTCTTTCTTCTCATCACACTTCTATTGGTCATCCTCTTTGGTCTTTTTGTGCATGTCAAGCCTTTCATTAGGTACTATATGTGAGATACATCATGATCTTTATTTAATACTTATACCACCTACTCGCGGACTTTCTGCAAGGCCAAATTCAGCACTTTTTGCAGAATATAATACTACCTCATTTTGAGTGTGCTTTCCTTCCATGTGTTGACTATAAGAGGAAGAAAGTTGCTCAGTTTCAATTTTAATATATGTTTTTATTATTGAGCTAATAATTACAAATATAAACTATATACATTTAAGACACATAAAATATCATTTTGAATAAGAATAGGAAGCCAACTTTTTTGACTGCAATGTATAAAATAAGATTATCAGAAAATTTATTTTTAACAAAGCGTGTGTTTTAGACTTTAAGATTTTCACCAATATTCAAGTTAGATTCTAATGTTTAAGAATATTTAAATTAAATTTAAATATTTTATAATTGAATATTTCAAACATATTCAAAAATAATTACAGGGCACTATTATATTAACTACAGCATTAATTATTACGTAGCAATTTTTTGAAAATTTTTGTAAGCAGGTCCCACAAATATAATGTGAATTGTTACAAACTACGATACGTGACGATGAACACCCCATAATCAAAACTCTTACTCTTTAAATATATTTAGTTATATTATAAGCTAATAACCTATGCTTGGTTGGGTAGCAAGTAACTTGTTGGAGGTGTGATTGTTTTTGGAGTTCAAACCATAGTAAGTGTAATCCATTGATTGTTTTTACCTCCAAACACGATGTCGTTTTGAAAAACTTAATTATAATAAACCTTAGTAGTTTTCATTGAGAGATTTAATAGTTAAGATTTATTTTGGGTTCACTGTCACTTGGTGTAGCCTCGTTGGACGTATAAGTCCTACTGCTATGTGATAGTCCATGTGACACTTTTAAGACTTGTTTACAAAAATTTTCAAAAAAAAATGTCACATGACATAAAGTGAGTTTGCCTGACACGTGGCCTAATCACAAACTGCCAGTAATAGTTAATGTCTTAATTAACAGAATAGTATTACGAGCTTGTTTTTAAATATTTATAAAATATTAAAGTTTAACTTGAATGCTCTAAAATGTTAGGGTGTAATCTGAATATTGATTGAAACTTTAGGATCTAAATTACATATTTTGCCATTTATTTTTATGAAACAAGAAGTTGAATATATGTTTATTGATAAATTGAACTTATTATAATTATATAGACTAATTTTATCACATAGTATAATATTTATGTTTGTACTATATATTATTTATTTTTATTTCATAATTTCTACATAATTTTTAAGAGCAATATCTAAATATTTTATGAATAATATTTAAATTCTTCTAGCAATTTTTTATTCGATGAATCAATCATTTACTCACTCTATCTTATCATTTTATGTTACTTATATTTTTTTTAGACACTAAATAAAATTGCATTATTTTTGTGATAAAATTTGATGTATTATTTTTTATATGAACTTTTACACATGCATAATTTTTCTTCACTTTTTAATAATATTATGTTTTCTTCATTTTTTTTACATGAAAATTTTTCATGACCACCTTAGGAATAAAAAGAAAATTGAACATTTTATCACGATTTATATAGTCTTTTATTTATTTATTTTGAATATGAAAAAGTTTAAACATACTACTCCAAAATTTAACCAATTTCATCGGGACCATGAAACAAGATTCACTCCTAAGACTAAATATGTTAATATCATGCTCAGAGAGTAATAATATCCCAAACAAAAAATAGTTAAAAATAGTGATTTTTTTTCCATATTTAAAAATGTAATAGTATATAAATCCTATTCTTTTTAAGGAGAAGGCTACTTTAGTAAAATAGCAAAGAATTTAACGGTAGCATCGATACCCGTCACAAACCTGTTGAAACTCTGTTTCTTTGATATAAACAGTTCATTTGAGGGTAAATTCAACGCCGTCATAACCTCCCTGATCCTTGGAGGATGCCGTCGTCACGACACCGGTGACTCCGTCTACCACCCTCTCGCCGCCTTCTCAAAATGAAGGCACCTCTCAGCTTCTTCTTACCTATAATCGTCGTCGTTCTAGTCATCTTCCTTGTTTACTTCACCATTTTCGTTTTTATTGATCGTTGGTTCGGTCTCACGTCGTCTTCTGGATTGATGGACCACCGTTGCTTTTTAACCGCCGTGGCCATTATGTCAGTCGTTAACTACGCCATTGTCATCTTCATAGATCCGGGTCGTGGTCCAGTCATCTTATGTGCCGGATACCGAGGATTCGGAGCACACTGTACCCGAGATCAAGTGTAAAGTAGGTTATAAATTTGTGTTATTTCATTTTTTTTTTGCAGGGTTTTATGGTTTAATGTATACTTACCCTTTTGAAACGATTTGGAATTTGATGCATTATTCTGTATATAGATGTATTATTGCTTGTATATGGTTCGTGGGAAATGTTGGTTGTTAAATCTGTGGAAAACAGCGTTTTACAAGCAATAGTTAATAAAAAATTGTTTGAAAGTTATAACTTCGCGGTTCGTCAAAGTTCAAGTTTTGTTCTTTATGGCAGGTGTTTAATCTTTTCAGACGTAAAGAGTTCCCATTAAATTGACTGAGCTGTATTCAAAGCTGGTTGCTTGTACATGTTGATAAATTAGGATGAACTTTTTGCTCTTTCATGTTAATTGAGGCCCGAGCTTGAGCATTGTGGAGGAGGGTCATATTGGACGCCATTTGAGTTATATTTTGCTGTATGTAGTATTAACTGTAATTTTGGGCTGGATGAAGAAAGTCCTTATTGCATTTTCTCCAAGTTTTTGTTGAAGATAGATCTAACAGGATTTTTTGTGGGCTTAGTATGAATACTACTGAATTACATTTGTAGATTGGGGCAAACTTATCTTTGTGATATTTATGTGCATTTTGACTTTATAAAAGTTTTTCCAGAATTCCATGTTTAAAGATTTTGTTTGATACCCAATCTGAGCTGATGATGTTCTGTCATTGTGATTTCCTTTAATGTCTACTTAAAGCAATAATTATTTTCTGCTTCTAGTACAGGAGATTATGAGCATTTGCTTCATCTTGATGGGCTAAGCTGATATATTCCTAATAATAATGTTAATTATTTGGAAAATTTTTGCAGGGACGAGACTTGTAATACTGCCAGAAGTGTTCTCATTACAAGCCTCTCTGTGCACGTCATTGCTATGTTTGCAAAAGATTTGTGTTGCGAATGGTATGCATGAACTAGGTTGTCATTCTGCCTTATGTCAAATCTCCTGGCTTTTGCCTAAATTGCTGCATTTTGATGCCAAATACAACCATTACATTTGAATGAATAATTGCGTGGGACTGCAAACTATGAGATCTTCATCATCATTGTGTATGCTCTAATTGTGTGCATCTACTTCCTGGTATGTCAGAGTTTATGTCCAACAATGTTTTGACCCTTTCATGTAATTTCTATTGATCCTCATCACTCTCTGCTTTGTTTGATATAGATTATAGTTAACTTGTTGAACTATGCAATGTTTTCCCTCGGGAAGTTCATGATGTAACTATGGTTTTCCTGTTTGTTCTGTTTTCATAATTATTAGGCTCACTGTTGACCTACAAAAGTATGAGCGGCAAAATGATGGTCGTTTTAGAATCATGTGTATGTATTATTACCTATCCTGTTGCATCAACTGGCATCTAATGAATATACATTTCAAATTACTGTTTCCAGGTTATGGCACTTTTTGTTGTTTTGGGTTGGCATCATGTCTACCTTCTTTTGCAAAACAGGACGACAATTGAGGTTTTCAATCAAGATAATACTTTTTTCATTCTGTACAATTTTGAGGTCATTTTGATATTATTTGATGGTCTAATTAGTACTTTAACAGTATCACGAAGGAGTAAGAGCTATGTGGCTTTCAGAAAAAGAAGGGAATATCTATAAACATCCATACAATATTGGTGCCTATGAAAAAGTGAGATCATTGAAGACCCAATATTCTTCTTTTCCACGTGTTTTTCTTATCAAGTTCCCTGTTCAAAACATCTCTTATAGGTCTTTCTTAGGCATTGTGAAAATCTTCAGCTTGCAGGGCTTTGTTGCCTCGAGCTGTCATAGTCTTTTCATGAGGCATCGGAAGACATTGCACTTTGCAGTATGTAGCCGTCGACTGTTTACTTCTATGAGTCACTTATAAACTTACTAAGACCTGCTCTAGTTGTCATAGTGATTCAGTGGACTAACACTGGCTGCTTAGTTGTGAAAAGTCCAAATATTTCTTGCCACAACTTTACATTTTCCTCCTCTTTCCACTATTGTTGAGTGCATTTCTGCTGCCATGATGCATCTTAGTTAAAGGACACTGCAAGGAAAGTGTCTTTCCATACAAGTCAGACCATCTGTTAGCTTGAATTCCGCTTATAGAATTTTCCTATGAGCGTAATATTAACTGCATTGTGTTCCTTAAGTGGGTTTGGCTCATTCATCAATTATTGAAACACTCTGTTTCACTGTTTCAGGTCCTGGGACCAAATTTCTTCTGTTGGGTTTTCCCCAAAACAGGACTTATGCGTTCAGGCCTTTGCTTCCAGACAGCTTTCTTCGATAATGACATTGTTGCATCCACTTTGCGACGACATTTGTTTGAAGAGTCTCACAAGTCTGATTCCTGAAGGGTGGATCGCACTTGGCAGTTATCCACACACAGTCTCTGTCCATGAGAAGCTTACAATTACATTGGCTTTCTTTCATCCTCTCGGAGGAAATAGCTGAAGATGGTTCTATAAGTACTTATCTTGTTCATTTTCTTCTGCGGGTTTTCTTTGTGGGATTCTTTTTAAGTTTAATTATAAATAAAATGCATAAAGACGAAATTGCTGATTCACAAGAGCACCCTTGTGAAAGTGTTGATTAATTCGAGAACAAGTTCATCATGGACATGTGAAGTAGTAATCTTCGTAACATAAAAGAACAGCATTTGTTAAGCGGTTCTCCTTGTCACTTTCTATTCATTCTGCCCTGAGTCATTGCTCAGTTCTGTTTTTAAGCCGCAATTCAGATAAACCCTCAGAGATAGCCCAACATATTACTCAGACACACTTGACACAGCACCGCTTGCCCAAGTCGACAAAAGTAATGAATGTTGAATAATAAAACTGAATTATGTAATCGGAAAATGTTTTGGAGTAGCATTTCATTTCCATTACAACACCAAAATCTCCTGGTCTTAAAAGGAATTTCAAGAACAAACATGTTCTTACCAAGAATCTATAATCCTCTACTCCATCCTTGAATATAAAACCAATTCAATAACGGATACAAGTTTTTTCCAGCAACAATAACAATAAGCTTGCCTGAAAAGACGACCGTCAAAGCGAATGGCAGACGAAGACCTGCTGAGGAAGGCGCCAAGCTTCGGTCTTGCTAAAACACATGTCGTCAAGGGCCTCGCTGACGCACCACCGGCAACTGGGGTCTTGTGAACACTGGGATCTGGACGCCATTTGAGAGCAGCTCGAGATCTGCTGCCTCCTGGGGTTTCTGGGCATTGCTAATAAGCTTCGACGGGAAGAAGAGGAAAGTGGTCTTCTCAGGTCATATCTAGCTGTAGCAGGGAGGAGAAACACAAAGAAGATGCATAATAGCATCAACATGATCATAGATGATGAGAAGGAGAAGCCGCAGTTTCTAGTCGTTGCTGCCATCTTTCAGATTTGGAGAAATTACTGTAATTTTGGACTTTATGTCCTAATTATCTTCCATCTTTGTTTACTTTAAGGACACTCATCGGTCCCTACCACTTCTATAGACCCACGTGGACACCAAATGGACTGGTCCTAGTCGGCGCTCACGCGCCCCCGCAGATTGAGTAAACATTACGCTTTCATGGTCAGCGCTAGAGGAAAGCAGTCATCACGTAATTAGTTCGTGTTGTACACGAGGCATAGACGTCTAAGCAATTCGAATCCGAGAAAAAATGATATAACATAAGGCAAGAGATGTGAGAAAAATGGATGCGGATAACGGCGCTCTCCAAGAGGAAAGGAACTCTCTTCAGTTCCATCCATCTTTCTTGGGTTCGAATGTTCTCTGCCTGAAAATGGATGCAGATAACGGTGACCCCTCTGGATTCAACAGGTTTTGCTCTTGATTAATCAACTTTTCTACTTCCCCTCTTGGCTTGATAGTCAGTGCTCTTTCTTTGTATCCTCTTCAATTATGAGTACTTGACAAGCATCCATCTTTGTGCTGTTAGAGCTCTCTTTATTCCATGTGAAAAAGGAGTTGTGGGTAGTGAAGTTGTTGTTAAGTACGGAGCTTTTTTTTTTGTACACAGCATATGGTGATATGGTCTGCAGTTACTGGCTTCACGATCTGCCTTGTTATTCCTTTTATCTTTTTAAATTCTAAGAGTTTTCATGTTTAATTACGATGCATTGAATCTGTGCACGTTGATTGAAGGAAAGCATTAAGGTGCTTTGCAGAATTAGGCCTTACTTTTCAATTATCTGAATTAGCAGAGAAATAATAGTAAAAAGGTAAGAGAATATTTGGTATTTTCGTTGATTTTGATTTGTAATTATAATTTTTTGTATGTTTGTATTAATTTTTACGTTTTTTTTTAATTTTTGTGTTTTTTTTTAATTTTTGTATTGTATTAGTATATTTTTTATTTTTATATTATTTTTATATTTTTATATTTTAAAAAATAAGAATTAAAATAAAAAACGAAAATGAAACCAAACATCATCTAAATTTTAATCTTATGTTTTGAACTAATATTTAAGTTAAATTATAACGTTTCAAAACATTTAAAAAGAACCATAATAATTTAAAAGTATTAAAAAAAATTTAATATTTTAAAAACATTAAAAAACAACTCACATTTTCATTAATATTTGAGTCAGATCCTAAAGTTTTAAAATATTCAGTCAAATTTTGACGTTTTAGAAATATTTGAAAATAATCATAATATTTTAAAAATACTAAAAAACAATCTTTATCTTACATTAGATGAGGATTTAGATCAAAGTTATTTTTTTAGTATTTTTAAAATATTTAAATTTTTTTAAAATATTTTTAAAACGTTAAATTTTAATTTAAATATTTTAAAATACTGTATAATCTGATTTGATAATATTAATGAAATCATTAGAATTTAAATGGCATTTCTTACCAAAAAATAATTTATTTGTCAGACCTCATTTTATACTTCTTATCTCAGCCTACCTTATTGAAAATTCGACTCTTACGATTTTCTACTTCGTTTTCTTTTGTTTCTCTTCAGCTTTCGTGCCAATAATACACTCAGCTCCCGCAATATTGAGTTAAACAAGAAAAGGAAGTTACAGGCTGATCAATTAGGCTTGCCTATACCAAAACATAGATGCTGGGCTCATCTGTTGCCTACTGAACCTCTAGCAAGTGTAGAGGAAAACCAAGAAATAGAAGACTTGTTCAAAGATTTGGAAAAGGAAAATGCAGACAGCCTAGCTATTGATGATGATTGTAGTCATGAATCAGTAAAAGATAGTAACAGCTTTATGGAGGATTCTGAATCCGTTTCGTCTTTATGTGGCGATCCTAAATTTGATTCAGAGGTCTCAAAGGCATGGTCCTCTGATATGCCCTCCACTTCATCATTCAACTTTGGCTGCAGCAGTTTTACGACGTCTACTGGGTCTTATTCTTTTGACACAAACGGAGTGAGTGTTGGCAAGGAGGAAGCTTGTCTGGAAGAAAAGCTTGATCCTGAAAATCTCAACCATGGATTTCAAATCTCTCATTATCACGAGGATCCCATCCTGGAATTTGGGAGCAATGCAGATTATATTTACCCAGGATGTGACGAAGAACTCATGGATTCATATGCAGATAAAGAACTAGATGATGTTCTTCATTCCAACACACCGAATCCAAATATTTATGTCCTTTCCTCTGGAAGATGGAGCGTTAATCAAGGTATTTGAGTTCTGATTCCTTGATTCTCTCATGCAAATACATAACTTTTAAGTTTCTTTTATTAATAACATGTCATTTCTATGATTTCAGATTCTCAACCAGCCTACAAGAAACCAACTATCGATCAGGAATTCGAGCAATACTTTTCAACGCTTATGTTATAGTCGGAAAAACCTCGGCATAAACCTTCGGATATGTATTCTTTAGTAAAAATGGTATGTATATGAACAATAATGAAGACCAAATGACATGTTCGTTGTTATCTTATGGGAAAAGATTTCATCAGGCATTTGCTTTCATCCCCTTGAGACTCCTTCTGGTTATACCGTCTCAAGTAGAAAGAAAAGTTGCAGGTCTTATTTGAGATGCAGACAATACCATGTTTGAAGTAGTTTTACATTCTGTCTTGATGTGGATTAGAATATAATGATGTAGCTTCACATACTGGTACCAGGTGACAAGAACATGAAAAAAGGAAAACATTAAATGCACCAGCCGGGAATCGAACCCGGGTCTGTACCGTGGCAGGGTACTATTCTACCACTAGACCACTGGTGCCTTGTTTGACCGTAAAGCAATGGAATTTATTTTATCAAGTAATATCTTTGGAAGAATTATTATTACGACGGCTAGCCCACCCGATGTTCAAAATTGAGCCACTTTTCTCCCAAACCACCTTATTAACAATTCAAAAAACAAAAATTAACACAACCCGTTTTTGGGGTTCTCAAGCACTCACCAAAAAGAATCTCTTAAATTAACAATAAAATAAAAGAAACATCACGAAATTGAAAGTGCACTTTCTTGAACAAAACGAGCTTGAAGTGTTCAAGAAATTAAAGCTGGGATGCAGTCAAAATCAGCACTGTGGAAGATCAGACGGTGGTGGTGGTAACTTCTGGTTTTGTTGCGGACCATTCAATACCACCCATGCCATTCTCAGTCCCCAGCTCGTATGCAAATCAAAGTGGCAATGCATAAACCACACCCCTGTTTAATCACAAATCATATGTAGTCACATACAAGCATTTAGCTTTTAGCAGAAATTTATGATCTCATCATACCTGGATTATCTGCGAGGAAGCGTATAGCAATCCAACCACCAGCAGGAACACCTGCAGTGTTCCTCTCAACAGGGTCGACAAGATTAAAGTTCCTAGGATCTTTGATTGGATCATAATTACCAAAACCTTGTCCAACGATGAAGAAGTTGAATCCATGCAAATGAAGAGGGTGGCTTTCTGTACCAAGAATGCTGGTGTCCTGCAACACCAACTCAACACTTGTGTTGAACTTTAGAACCAAAGCCTTTGTCCCGTTAGTAACCATAGTATTGTTGGGTGGTGTACCCGTATAATTAAATGGCATTAATGGGTTCTGAGGAAAATCTGAGGTGAAAACACCGTTTGACTGTCCCAAAAAATAAGATTGCAGAAGAGCAACAGTTGGTAATGCAAAGGAGATGTTGTTAACAGAAGCAGCAAATTTAGTGCCGTTAGGTCCTTGACAAGTTGTGTTCTGATCACAAGGGTTGGTTCCAAGCCCAACTGTGAAGAAGAATCTCCTGTCAACGGTTAGTGGTACAGTGGCAGTAAAGTTACCGTTGGTTAAGCTGCGAAATTTCCTGGTGAAATTAGCAACAAAGCTTGTAGAATTGATTGGTGGCAATGTTGGTTTGAAAGTCGGAATCTTTTTCAAATGGACTGATGAGGGTTTGTGCTCGTATTCGAGTATTCCTGCGGTGGAGGTATTGTCGAAAGTTCCTCTGCCGGTGAAGTAAGGTCTGGTAGCCATAAAAAAGGTGGCATTAGGGAAATGGGGTTTGGTTTTGAGGAGAACATTGGTGGTTTGGCCTGGGGTAATGAGTAGCGTGTCAGTGTCGAAAGGTTTGACATAGACAGCGTCAGCTTCCACGACGGTGAGAGTGTGATTGGCGATGCTGAAGAACAGCTCTTCATTAAGCGCAGCATTGATTAGTCGGAGAAGGTATGTTTTCCCAGGCTTTACTTTTAGCTTGAACGTGTCTGCATTCATAAACATCTTATGAATTAAGAGGACCAAAACATTCTTAATTTTCTCCATCCAAACATTACGACAGATCATCTTTTAACTCTTAACAACTACCTTGAGAAGAACAGTTGTAGAAAGGTCCAGGAAGGCCATTAATGGTGTAGGCATCAGAAACATTCGGACCTCCACCAGTCTGAAGAGCTTGAGCAATCACAGCCTCAGGGTCCACATTAAACCACTCTCCTGAAACCCAAATGCAAGAGATTCAAGACATTCATATCTAAATATTGGCAAAAAGTACCATATTAATCATAATATTTTCATATCAAATCCGCATATTTTAAAACGTTAAAATCTGCTTTGAATATTAGTAAAAATATTAAGGTTGTAAAAAAAAAAATTTTTCCTCAAATGTTTATGACCAATTTTTACACTCAAAAGTTAGCATTTACCCAAAAGGATGGGAACTTCCTTGTATGGTTTCTCAAAGGGGTAGGATTCGTTAAGTCTTGGCAGAATAATAATGGGTCCATAGACGGATGCTCGTAGCCATGAAATGTGAGCATGCCACAAAAGCGTTCCTCTCTGCCCAGTGATAGTGAAGTTATAAGTGTATGACTGCCCACTTTGTATTGGACATTGTGTGACATAGGCAGGTCCATCAGCCCAGCAGCTTCGAAGCTGCCTTACTCCATGCCTGCGCGAGTATAACATTGTTGGTTTCTTCCAATGTAATAGATTATTTACAAAATTTGTGATAGATTCATGCTCTTACCAGTGAATGCTAACGTTGTATGATACATGATTAACTACCTTAACGACAACTCTGTCACCTTCTCTCGCTACCAATGGAGGCCCTGGGAGCTTGCCATTCACTGTCACAACACTCCGTGTGTTGCATACTCTTGTAATGTTTTTGTACACGATCTGTGATTCAATGAAAAAAAAAAACAGGATTAGATATAGAAAATATAGAAACGAAAGGTGAAACCGAGTCTAATCTCATGCTTGAAGGTCTCCTTTTGAAATGTACATTGAAAGTGTAATGCCTCGTAATGCCCACTGTAGTTTGTGGCAATAGCAACAAGACGTTCAACTGAAGCAGCAATGTTGAAATGGCAACAAACAAGGTAAGACGATTGTCACCCATCTATCTCTCTCTTTCTCTCTGTCTTGTGATAGGAAAATAAGGCAGTGGACGTGTAAAAGTGTGGGAAAGAGAGTGATTATATAGAGAGGGGATTAGGTGACAAGATTATCATTTATAACACAAGGAATGTTTTTTTTTCTTTTTTGGGAATTCTTGTTATATTCTAGATATAGTAACCTTGTAGCTTATCTCATGAACTTGGCTCTCTTTTTTTTGGTTAAGCTTAATTTTGAAGTGATAATAAAGCAAGGTTTCTCTTTAAGTGCATGAACATAGTTTTGATTGGTTGCATGATTTATCCTAATTGGGTTTCAAAATAGTTTGAAGTTGGCCAAAATAATAATATTTGGGCGACAATTTTTTCTAGTGGAATTGGGATATCACACAACTATGAGCACAAGCAATTAGCTTTTAGAGTATTTGCTAAAAAAAGGAAATTATGCATGTGATTTTTGTGGGACAAAAATATTCTCGGAAAAAAAAAGTAAAGATATCATAATTAAAGAGTTTGCATGAATATATTTGGAATTTTATTTAGGCCTTATTTAGTTGGGTTTTTATTTTTATTTTCGTTTCAAATTTTTTATATATACAGAAATTGAAAAAAAAGGACAAAAATCAATAAAAATAATTTAATAATA
>JAOXYD010000004.1:18002317-18015079 GCA_028565735.1 Pinacopodium congolense | reverse complement strand
AATAAATAAATAATGTCACATAAGAATTAAATAAAAATAAAAATAATAGATTTAACAAATAATAAAAATTATAAAAATTATAAAAAAGTAAAAAAAAGGATAGAAGAGTAGAGTTGAACTAAAAAATTAAAAAAAAGTGAAGAGGAGTAAGTTGAGCTGGATTAGGTTGAAACGGGTCAGACCGCAGGTTAAACTGGGTTCAACCGGTTAAATCAACCAATCGAACTTTTAACCCTCTAATTTTTAAATTTGACGGTTTTTAAAAAAAATTAAACCAATAAACCAACTAATTTCGAGTTAACTCGGTCAAATCAATCGGTCAAATTCGATTTTTAAAACCATGATCTTACCACAATTTCACTGTCATCAAAAACATAATCCTTTTTGAACAAAGATAGTAAATTTAAAGAAATATTTAGTTAAATTGGAAGTTATAATTTTTTATTGTAATTATTACGTTTTTGTATTAATTATTATATTTTTTTAATTTTTTAATGTATTAGTGTTTTTTAATTAATTTTTAAAAAAAATAAAAAAAAAATAAAACTAAAAGTTAGAATGTAAATAAGGCTTCAGTGATTATCGTACAAATAATTGTAGCCGGAACAACACTATCAATATAGTGATTTAAGTGTCATTTTTGCTTTACCCGTAAACTACCCGCTATCAATCTGATCATTGGATTCTAAACGATTCTTCCCCAGTTCTCGGTTTTCTGAGAAAGATTGAATCTTTTTTGTCAGTCCATGTTATGGGCCTCCTCCAATCTTCTTAAGTAAAATATAAGATTCCTATTTCCAAATAAATATATGTATAAGATTCCAATCTCTTCGACAGCTAATGAAACTCATTGCTCTGACAATGCAATGATGAATAGTTGAATACCCACAAACCACAAACAAAAAAATTAAGATAAAAAATTATAACTTTATTGATCACAAGTTTCATTCTTTCAGACAGAACGGAGAACACGAACACAAACGCTGCACTTAGACTAAAGAATATGAAGCTACAAATGAATCATTCTAACCACTATCGTGGAACATCCCTTAAAAAAAACAAAAGAAGCTTGTCTTAACGTTACATGACAAAAATACAAAAGCAGAAGATGAATACTGTTGTCGGTAATGGAAAAGCTACACACAAGCTTCTCGCCGTCGAGTGGGCATGGAGAAGAGAGCTTCGAGATCAGGCGGATGAAAATAACCGTTTTTGGGTGGGGCTCGCTTTTTCACAACCGAGGATTTCTTCTTAGGCGTTGGAGGGCAAGCCAGCGGCGTCGTAATATGGCATTTCGGAGTGGTGCACTCTTCCTCCGACATGTAAGCTTTCTGATCCACCTCCATAATAATGATACTCAGTATCTGTAGTAGTGTAGTACAGTAGCAGAGAGAGTAGTGAAATGGTTTATAAGCCAAAGGAAACAATTTTGAATGAAATTTGAAATGGGAAAGAAAGCGTGGGAAATTTTTTGGTGAGACCAGATTTGGTATTTAGATCTTGCGGCGGTTGTTGCTTGACAGCTGGACGGAGATGACGTGGACAGCTAAAACGTCGGTGCTTGCGCGGGAAGGTGCCGTTCACTTGAATCTGAACCGTCGGCTTATTTTTAGTCTCAATCAACGGCGACGATTTCTGGAATCTTTCCTATTCTTTCAATAGAACTGTGTATTCATGGGCCTCTGAATATCCGCTTCGTGGGCCCAATGTAAGTAGTTCATGGGCTAAGGAATAATTGTGTATAATATAATTTACTTTGATTTTACTATATTATAAATTCAATGGTTGTAATTTTGAGGAAAAACCTACTTCTCATTTCATACTTCACCTTATGAAACATATTCTCATATTCTTGTTTTTTGTATTGTCCTTTACTGAGTATTTCATGTGATTAAAGGCGACATTTTAATTTTTTTTAGTAAAAGACACGTTTCCTTTCAATTTAATTTATTTTTCTTTAAATATCTTATAATTTAATTTTCTAAAAATTTATAATTTATAAAATGGATATGCATCTCATTTATCATATTTTAATTACTAAATTTGATGAAAATATCAATTTGACCAAATTATTTGTTAGTCTGACAAAAAATTTTAAAAAAGGTTTATGTGCCTATTTAATAAAATATGATGAATTTTTATAATATTAAATTATAAATAGTTTCTTAAAAATGACTCAAATGCACATAAAGTAGATGTCTTTGTCCTAATATTTATAAGTGTTGATATTTTAAGTTTGAGCCCTCTAAATTTATCAAAATTCTTAATATTAGAAGTTTTATTTCTTTGAATTTGAGTTTTTGAATGATCATTTGGGTCAACTCATTATTTAACTTATATTGTTTTAATTCTTTGAATTTGAGTTTTTGAATGATTTATGTGGATCAACTTATTATTTAAATTATATTTTTTAATTTGCTGAATAATTTATTGAAAACCTATTATTTATTTGAGTCTTTTAAATTTAAATTTGTTAATAATTATATAATTAATTTGAATCCCATTTAACTTATATTTAGTAATTTATTCAATAATTTATTTAAATTACATAATTTGTGCTAGTTCCACTTACTAAAAAAAATTCTTTTTATTGAAAAGGTAAAGCACGAGATTATCTTCCCAGTGAATTAAAGGCTAGAAAATCAACACATATTTCAAATGCAAGCGAACCACGAAGGAAGCTCCACGAGGTAACCTCGAAAGTTCAATGCCCTGAAAATGTGTCCCCACCATGGACGGTCCTTTTTGTTTCTACTTGTATTAAATACAGCGATACGTTTACAATTAGGGTATCTAGACTTCTAGGGTCTCGGTGAGGCAGATCGAACCGCTCCATTATTCTCATTTCTCATACTCGTGAATAGAACTTGGACCCATAAGTGTCTCCCACGTGTCACCCTCCAATCACAAACGGCAAACCTGCTGTCTTGGTCCCACGTCATAAAGGGTTGACTTCTTTAATAAGGGATTTGGTCTACTCCATACAAACCTAAGCCCACTCTGCCAGTCAACCCACACATTGTCGTCTTCCTTTTGTGGGGTTTGAGGATTCCCAAAGTCAAAGCCATGTAAGGACACCGACTTCCCTCACTTTGAAGCAACCACTCGGGATCGTCTTCTTGTACTGAAGGATAGACTTTTTTCCTCTTTATAATACAACTGCCACTCTTATGTCTCTATATTTTTTCCTGTCATTAAGACCACTGGAACATTATCAACACTGTCTTCTTGCATTGTTATCGACACGTTATAATTCCCACCCAATTGAATATGTGCATGTAATCGAAATAAGCTTACATTCCACTTTTAACGATAAGAAATTAAATTTATCTTCAACAATGGTAGGATTACTTTTATAATTATATTAAACCTAGCATGTTCATATCTTTATAAAAAAAAATATTAGGTGACTCTCTTGTGGTGATTATCAGTAATTATCAAGAAAAATATTTAATATATTTTTATATATTTTAACTTATCTTCTTATATATAAGAAGTATTTTGAATATTTTTTTATAATAATCATGATAGTCAGTTATTATTCGGTCCTTCGTTATTTATATAGATTGAAGATGAGTGGCAATTAAATTTGACTATGAAAAGTGTACTTAAACATCAATCTAAACCAGAAGAACAACAAAGGATAAGGTCCCAAAATACATTAACATTTGGCATCATTTAATGTATACTATTTGATAGCATAATATGAGAACAAGTTGTCTAATTAAAGTGTTACAAATAACAGTTTAAATGGTGGATAAGTGGGCTGCATGTCTTAGTTGTTAAGTGGCATCTTAAACTAGTGATATTTTAGGAGTTGTTTAGTATTGATGTAGGTTGTGGTTTTTAGTTGTAGTTTTGATATATTTGTATTAGTTTTTGTGTTTTGTCTTCAATTTCTGTGTTGTATTAGTGTGTTGTCTTTTTCGATTTCTGTGTTTAACAAAACAAAAAATTAAAACTTAAAACACTAACCATACCAAACAAGCCCTTAGTGTTAAGTAGCATTTTAAGTTAGTGACACTTAATTGATGATAAAACATGTTTTTGTTGAAATAATTCCAGTTTTCTTTTTTTTTTACTATCCACCGAAACCTCCCATCTTTTCTCAATTTTTGAACTTCTACTGGAGTTTGGATCATTAACACTATAAAGCTTTGTATGTGATGGTTGTTTGGAAGCTGGTTTAGCTGAATTCTTGGAGTTGAATTTGAAGAAAGTCAAAGAATAAAAGTTGTAGATATAAGTCTTAATTTAACTTAAGTGAAAACGGCTTGATAAAAGAGTGACTAGAGATTGAGTTATGCTTGTTTCCCTAATAATGCATGTGATAGACTCTCATGCATAGCGAAATTCTAGTTTTACTCTTTCGATCTATTTTACATATCTTTAGAGTATGAATTTGAAGAAACTTAAAGAATGAAAGCTGTAGATGTAGATCTTAACTTGATCTCAGTAAAAATGACTTGATAAATGAGTAACTATAACTTGATTCTTATTACTGCTTGGGACATACCCTTGTGTAGGAACATTTAATTGAGTAATAATTAACTTAATTACGCATTATTAATTAAGATGATAACATAAAGAATATATGATTTAATAAAGAATGTATGGTTTAAGAATGATGAATACAATGTTGAATTTTTTGGGTGTTCATGAATGAATGAATTTCAAAAGTTTATGTATTACGAATTGGATATGGATGTTTGTGAATTAGAAATTTTTGCGATGATATTGTGTTAATTTCGAATCATCAAGTGTCCGAGGAATTTGATAATTAAGATTGTATTGGAAGTACTTTCTATTTGTGTGAATATACATAATTTGTGATGACTCAATACCTCTATTGATGCATTATTGCATGTACTTATAATTGTATAACATGTTAGATTGTTTGGAAATCAATGAATATTTCAAATTAAACAAAAATGGAATAAAGTTGTATGTGTTACAATTTGTCCCTCACATAAGAATTATGAAATGAATCTGTTTTATTTTAATATTGTTAAGTTCTAGTCGTTGGTACATAAGCATTCCTAGAAGGGTCTGTAGTTGCTTTTGTGATACTTCGGTGTCTCCTGTTACTGATACTTTGGTGTCTCCTATTATTGAAACATATGTTTCGCCTGTTCTGTGATACTGATCATGGTATCTCCTATATTAGTCTTTTTACCCATTTTTATATTAACAGACTAACATATTTTGTATTATATTATATGCTCAGTTTTGATATAAATAAACTTTATTCTGAAACAGTTAAGTTCTGCTCTAAAATAACCAAATTTAGTTTTGTTACAGATAAGTTCTCTTTTGATATTATAATATTCAGTTCCGACATTAGTGAGTTTTACTCTGAAGAAAATATATAATATGTTCTGATATGTTATATTTTGTTATGAGTTTCATTATATTTTGGTTTGGTTTGAAAATAGATAAGTAAGTACTACTTATGATATTTGGATTGTTTTCGAATATGTGAATGTCAGGATGACTGTTTGTAATAATTGTCAGTTTATACCTTATTTACTTTATTCCCCCGCTAAGCTTTATACTTAGTACGGTGATTTTACCCCGTATAAGTTCAGATAAGATGGCTTATTAATTGGGAAAATAACAACCGTACTGGCCAACGAAGAATGTATGTTTGAGTTGTATGTAATAATATGAAATGTGATGTATTTTTTTTAACAGATTGTAAATATTGTAATACAGAGTGTATTTGAACTTAAGATATGTACTATTTTGTTTAAGGGTTTGTAATGTAATAATTTTAATTCAAGATGATGTTGTAATTGAAGTATGTATTTGAATAAATTCAGTATACTGATTAGATTATTGGTTGTTTGAATTCTGATAGTACTTTATATTGTTTTGATATGTTTAAGTCATATCTTAGATAATATCGATATATTCTTACAAAAAGTATGTGGGTGTTACACAAAATCTTGCATTTTTATGTAGAAATAATATCTTATATTTATAGTAAATTTAAAATGTTGAATAAAATTATTTAAGGAAGAAAGATTTTAAGTTATCAAAAGATAAGATTAACAAAATTCTCCAAGGTTGACTCTTGCTTTGGTTGAAACAGTGTCGTGGTGGGTCAGTTGGAAATGGTCCACATCAATTCATGTAGTACCATCAGAACAAGTGAAGACAAAGAAGACACTGAAACTTCAGGCCATCGAAATGTGTAAGAGATAAGCAGAGTAAAAAAATGTGCTGACCCATCTATGGAAGCCTAGCATAGGATCATGAAAGGTTAAGGACTACTCTTAAATCAAAAGCATCACTATCTTTTACCGTTTATGAATGCAGATGATAGATGCTGCCAATTACCTAGGTGTCCAAAAGAAGACATTGGTGACCACCAAAATAGCATCTTCCCGTAAATACTACCTATGGAGTTTTCCCTGAAAATTTTGACATAGCATTTAGCTGAATGATCATAGAAGATGACCCATTAGGCCAAATCCCAACAATTCACTTTCCTCTTATCTGGTAAAAGTCAGAATAGTTAAAATAAGAAACCAACAATGGATGAATGTTGCTTTTAAAAAGTCAAGAGGGTATCTACACGTCACAACTTCTTCCTCCTATTCATCTACTCCACTCTTCTCCCCTTCACAACCCTTTTTCTCCTACTCTGTTCTTGTCACTTTCTATTGGCTGCTTGTTCTGTGCACTAAAGGTAGATATAGCCTTCATTTGATGCACAACCGAGTGGGTTTGTGTTAGGAATGGAAGAAGTAAAGACCACTTGGTTTGGAGTAACGGAAGATGAGCTTGTCAGGGAGCTTCTCGACAATCAATCACCTCTGTTTTTGTTGCCTGAGGAGAAAATCGAACCTGAAACAAGTTCTGTCAATGAACGAGCCATAAACCAGCTGTTAACTTCCACTCTATACTCAGGACCAACAATCCAGGATATAGAAAACGCATTGTCGATGACAAGTAGCAGAGCAGAGCAGTCTCAAGCGGCTTCACAACCAAGGTACGAAGTTTCTCTTGAATTGTCTCTGAAGTCTGAACTTATGGACCTTGTCAAAATTACAAAAGTTTCTTGGAACTCTGTTCTTATTCTGTGACAGAACGTCGATATTGGAAGGAGGATTGAGTAAGTTTGAGAACAACAAGTATACACTCAAGCTGAAAAGCTGTGGCAATGGAATGGCTGATGATGGCTATAAATGGAGGAAGTACGGGCAAAAAGCTATCAAGAATAGCCCACATCCTAGGTATCTTACTTTTGCCAATGATTTGCTTCGAGGTTGACTTTATGAATTGCGTATGCTTCTAGGGAATTGCTGGATAAGACAATCCTACACTATTCATTATATCTTCCCATAGTTTTGGTGCTAGAAAAGTGACAGAAAGGGATCTGACATATCCCTTTTTCTTTTTCCTCTGTTCTCTTAGTTGATGTAAAAGGAATAGTTGTTAGATATAACCAAAAAAAACTAGAAAAATGGAATGCCTAAAGATACTGTCTTCTTGATGATGGGAACAGGAGCTATTACAAGTGCACGAACCCAAGATGCAGTGCAAAGAAGCAGGTGGAAAGGTCAAGCGAAGACGAAGACACATTTATCATAACCTACGAAGGTCTCCATTTACACTTCACATATCCATATTTTCTTTTGGACCACAAAGATGATCAACCACCACCCAAAAAGCCCAAAAGAGCCATCTCAGAATCAGAATCCAAATCCCATGAGAGCTCAAGCTCGGGACTCCCGCATGGCTCACTCAATCATCATCACTCTGCCCCGGACACCATTATGGCTCCTCAAGGTTTGCTTGAAGATGTTGTCCCCTTCAGGATCCGCAATCCGACAGGCAACGTAGTAGCTTCCACTTCTTCGTCCTGCTCTTCTTACCGTTCTCCTCCCACCTCGCCTTCGTCTCTGTCTTGGTCTCCTATCCAATCCCATTTATGCTAATGGCATGCAAATTGAGGCCGGAAGTTGATACAAGTCTCTGTTCGTTCTTATCAAGTAATCAAACGTAGGTTAATAATTTGAAAACGTTGTTGGATTAACGGTATCTCTGATGGTTTTTTTTTTTTTTCATTTCGAATAGTTAGATGTAGTAGAAAGACAAGGACGTGACATCTAGTCCAGAATGTTATTGTATAAATATTGAAATTAATATGATATAGTTTACAGTTTCTTCAGCTAACCACATAAAGTTTGCTGATCCATCATCTTATTCACCATATCCAATGTTTAACCATAATTGTAGTTTGAAGTTGTAGAGAAGCTGAAACGCATGAATTGTTAATTGCCCTTATTTGCACTCAAAAGTATATTTAAAAGACTAAGATTTACTATATTTTATAAAAAGTTTTAATCTACATAACCTATATGAGATCTTAACATACCTTCCTTAGCTTAAATTTAGACTGCAAAGACTAATTTCGCTAAGACCAATTTAAGAAAGTGTATTAACTCATAATAAGACTCTAATACCTTATTAAATAAGTTTAACTTATTCTCAAAAAATATACTAAAAAATATAAAATTTATTATATTTTATAAACAATTTTAATCCACGCATCATAATTGAAAGTAGGATGGTAACATGAATCTACAAGGAAATGACATGAAATTTCAAGCGTTACCATGAAAATTTTTCGGGTTCACTAGATTTTACAAGGGAAATTTTCTGAATGGAATTACGAGTTTGGAGAACTTAACAAATAAGAATGGTCCATGAGTACGTCGAATTCAGTCATGGTTACAGTGACAGGATTGGTCTTGTTTCTGTCACCATAACTGTTGGCATTTCTAGCACCTCCAAAGTCTATAGATAGATAGTGATGTAAGGGAAAGGACGGCCAGTGCTGTAAACGTACTACTTGGTTTATAGAGAAGTTCGGATTAGCAAGAAATTAAATGAGAAGCATGTCCTAAATCATAATGATAATAGACTTCGTTTGGAATTTCGTACTATAGTTTCAAATTGTGGTTTGTGACCAAATTTATATCAGATTGTTATTGCGACATATTGTAATTTTCATTGTATTTCTTATAATTATATGAAATAATCATTGTAATCGTTGATAATTATAATATAACATGTAATTAATATTTTAGAACTTTGTTTAAAGTTCTAGAAAATTTTCGTGTTATCCTTTTAAGTTGTGATTCACAATGTTAAAATTATGATGGATCGTTATCTCAATTTATTGTAATTTTGACCATGATTTTTATAATTATATTTGTATTATTTTGACCATCTGTAACTATAATATAACTGGTAATTAACAATTTGGAATTTTGCCCCCGGTTACGACCAAATTGTTTGAAGGCTACAAATTGTGGTAAGGAAACTCTTGGGTGCTAAGAAACAACAAAAGGGTGGGGTCTCAGCAAATGATGGGTCATTGCCCTTGCAGCTGGATCCAAGAAGAAGAAGAAGAAGAAGAAGACATATATTTCATGTGTTTTGTATAGTTTTTTTTCTATGATTTTTTTTTTTACATTGAAATAAAAAAATATAGAAATCGAAAAAAATAACATATTAACACATAACTTAAATTCAAAAAATAATACAAAAAGAAAAAAGTTTGAAGACTGTTTTCATGATATTTGAAATTAAAAAAATGAAAAAAAAATTTCTGTCAAAAGCAGTGAACCATCAGGTGCCCAAATGCTCTTTTTCACCTCTCCAACAATTTTGTAGTATGAAGGTGATTTTTGCCATCAAAATATATGTTTTTTCATATGACAATGAAGCCCTAATACTATTTCAAAAGAAATACAGGATATAACAGCTTCTTGATTACGTCAATTCTTGATATATATATATATATATATACATATTTAAGATGAAAGGCCCAAACTAAATCATACGCTGCGATGAGGTTAGGAGTGACAGAAAGAAGGATATATATCAAAGCAAGAATGGCAAGTGATGTCTAGAGCTGAATGTGACATATAATGGATGCAAGAATGGAATGTTATTCGAGTCTTAACCTCAAATTACTCTGTATTCATATTGCAATAATTTAGCATCAGACCAAAGTGTGACTGAATTCTGGCAGACATGACATAATAAGTGCTTGGCTAGAGCTATTTGTTTTATAATTCAAGGCCTGTGTTCAAGAAAATAATGTTTGTTTTAAGACACTCAATGAGGCTAGACGAGGCTCCTAATTTGAAACCATACTTTGGGACAAAATCATGCTTTACTTTATTGTATGTGTGTGTATGTAAAAGCCTGCTCTAGAGGCAGATGCTGTCAAGTTAATGGCCTTATTGCTGGAAAGCAAAGGAGACGTTTAGTATAGTTCATGATTTTCGTTTTTAATTTTTACTTTTAAAAATATAAAAATAAAAAATAAAACACTAATAAAATATAAAAATAAAAAATAGCATAAAATTGAAAAAAAAACATCAAACTAAGGAACTATTTAGTATTTCTATTACTTTTAATTTTTTATTATGACTTTTGTATATTTGTATTAGTTTTGTGTGTTTTTCAATTTTTGTACTATTTTTTTAATTTTTGTGTTGTATTAATATGTTATTTTTTTCTATTTTTCTATTTTTATATTTAAAAATTAAAAATTAAAAATGAAAGTGAAATAAAAACAAACTAAAAAAAATACAGTAAAATAAAAGCAAATCGTCCTCAAAGAAAAAGATAAGGAATAACTCATGCAATAGGGATAATAATGCAACTCCAATCATTCCTGGAGTGTTCACCAATGTGTCCCGTTTTGTACTGATACCGGTCGGTACGTACCGTACCAGTCAGAAATCGGTACGAAACGGTGAAAAATGATACCACATTCAAATATCGGTCGGTACCGGTTAATATCGAAAAAAAAAAATTTTAATTTTTTTTAAGAAAAAATTTTGTATTTTGATCTTTTTAAATTTAAAGTTAAGTTAAAAATTACATAATATAATATATTTATAAATAATTTTATAAATTTTATAAAATTTAAAAATTAATTTATATTTTAAATAATTATCTGAAATAATATTAATATTAACCGGTACTGTTTTCGAGATTAACGAGGTATTTAATATACTGAGTCAAGTAGGATTAAAAACGTTTCTCAACACAGCGAAGTTTTTAAACAACTCCGAGTCCATAACAAAAGCAAATTCCAAAAGTAAGAAAGGAAGATCTTACGACAAAAGTTCAATTCAGGCAACAAATATGGATATCGATCTTGATATCATCTCCAGAGAAACCATAAAGCCATCTTGTCCCACACCACCTAGCCTCAGAATTTTCAAGCTCTCTCTTTTAGATCAGCTCTCTCCTGCAGCATACGGTCCTCTGGTTCTCTTCTACTCTGCAACCAGTCGTCTCTGTCAAGCTGAAGTATTCCGGCGGCTAAAGAGATCGTTGTCAAAAACCCTTACCAAGTTTTACCCTCTCGCCGGTAGACTCAGTGATGACGGTGCGTCGATTGAATGTAACGACCGTGGCGTTGACTTCGTAGACGCTTTGGTCAACTGCTCTCTGGCTGAGTTTCTGCAAAAGCCTGATGCCCATGTTGTGGGAAAGCTCATTCCTGTGGAGATTGAGATTTCGCCTGAGCCGATCTTCGGTGGTCTGGTTCTTGTACAAGCTACAGCTTTTAAGTGTGGTGGCTTAGCAATTGGTGTGTGTATTTCCTATAAGGTAGGTGACGCAATCACGTTGACTACGATCATCAAAAACTGGGCCGCCGCAACAGCCACCATCGTTGTCGGTGCTACCACGGTATCGAGGAGTCCATTGTTCAACGCAGCCACCATCTTTCCATCTCAGAACATCACTTTTCCTAAACCGGTTACGACCAGTAAGTTGAGCACGGAGATGTTAGAAACCAGAAGACTAGTTTTCTCGTCATCAAGTATC
This sequence comes from Pinacopodium congolense, assembly GCA_028565735.1. Taxonomy (NCBI): domain Eukaryota; kingdom Viridiplantae; phylum Streptophyta; class Magnoliopsida; order Malpighiales; family Erythroxylaceae; genus Pinacopodium; species Pinacopodium congolense. The sequence goes on along the minus strand of JAOXYD010000004.1, from coordinate 18,003,211 downwards.
GCTGCTCTTCAAGCTAAATCTGCAAGTCAAACAGTGAAAGGCCCGACTCGCGTTGAGGTGGTAACAGCAATGATTTGGAAGTCTGCCATGAATGCATCAAGATGGAACTTAGAGCAGTCAAGCTTATCAATCCTATCACAGTCAGCAAACATCAGAAAAAGAACAGTCCCTCCATTACCAGACCAGACAATCGGACACTTAGTAGGTTACTTCGCATCAGAGGCAACAGAGGGCGAGATTGAGCTTGAAACCTTGGTGGGTCAGCTTAGGAAAGGGAAAGAGCAATTCAACAACAGTTATGTGGACAAGCTTAAAAGAAATCAGGCGTTGATGACGATTAGTGAATCGGTAAAAGAGGCAGCGAACTTGTTACAGGGAGGTAATGTAGACTTTTACATAAATATAAGCTTGTGTGGGTTTAGGTTCTATGATGTTGATTTCGGTTGGGGAAGGCCTAGTTGGGTGACTATGCCATGTAGTTCTTATAGGAATGTTTTTGCAATGATGGACACTAGAGGTGGTGAAGAGATTGAGGTTTGGGTCACTCTGACGGAAGATGATATGGCTTATTTTGAGCGTGATCCAGACTTGTTGGCTGTGGCTTCTCTGAATCCTAGTGTTTGGAGCCCAACCGCTCATGTATCTTGTCTTTAATCGTGTCCGACTTATCTCTAATTGGGTGACATGGGTGATCAATCCCATCCCAAAGATGTGGGTCGAGTGGGGTCAGTTAGATGTTTGAATTTCGTATTCCTTGTTTTACGCGAGCCTATGATTTTCACTTCAGTTTGTGGTCTTGGTAAAATATGATTGAGGAACTTGCATCTGTCATCTGTGTATCAGTGTATGGAAATGTCGGAGGTGACAGTTTTCTATCAGATAATGCTCTAACCC
>JAOXYD010000004.1:17966215-17991792 GCA_028565735.1 Pinacopodium congolense | reverse complement strand
AATTATTTTTGTTATTTTAATTAAAAATTTAAATTTAATGTTTCCTCATTTTAAATTTTAATCATATCCTTAAATAATTTTTTTCAATTTTTTATATTTTTAAAGTGCAATATTTGCATTAAAGTTAGGTTAATTCAGGTTAATAAATCGGGTTAATTCGGGTTGGTAGAAAACATGTTTGGGTCAATTTGGGTTCTGGTGCATTCAGATTCAGGTCTATTAGGCTCGGGTAAAATCGAGTTTGGATCTGATCGGGTTTGGGTCATCTCGGGTTCATATGAAATCGGTTTGGGTTCGGGTTCAGGTTAGGTCAAGTTAGATCCGTTGACTTTTTTGTCAAATCGGGTCAAGTCGGGTATGGTCCAGGACAGACAGGTCGGGTTATCAGGTCGGGTCCATTTTTGACATCCATAAACAAAAGTAGTTAAAAAATCATATAAACATATTTACATTATTTTTATAGAGATGCTTTGTATCAATGGTTAAAATGGTTATCATTAGTTGAGTGGTAGTACAACACCAACTACTATGGAGCTATTAACACTAACCTTTTTGAGATATTATACAGCTATCCTCTATCTGTATATGTGTCATATTTTTCAGGAGATTCTAAGAATTTAATGATGGATCAAGTGATGAAGGATAGAGAAATGGCATTGGTTATTATCAAGTTCCATCTCAAAAGGAATCAACATGGAATGAGATAACAAGCAGACAAAAATAAAATGGATAGAGAATATGATGTAGGGTAGTGGGTTTTTTTCAAGATCCAGCCATAAACTGTCTCTCCTATATCATGGTTCCTACCAGATTATTGAAAAGATTGGCAAAGTCGCTTACAAGTTACAACCCACTCTAGAAACCTTAATACATAACATATTTTATGTTTCTTAGCTAAAGAAACATATATTTAATAGGAAGTTGGTGGCTATAGAATTATCCATTAACTTAAACACATTGGAAAAGTTCCTGAAGCTATATTAGACCGTAGGATGGTGGGCATTGTTATGGGAAAGTAAGTGGAAAACAACAACTAATAATCGAGATTGAATGTTGGGGGAAGGATAGAAAACGATAGCCTATTAGAATAAGAAGGGCAAAAGTATCTACTTTACCTCTTAACGTTTAAAAAATTATTTAATTTGATCCTTAACATTTTAAAAGATATCACTTTACCTCATAATGTTTGTAAAATGATATAATTTGTCCCACAACATTACAAAATGATACATATTGCCCCGTAACGTTTATAAAATGGTACATTTTACTCTTTTACCACTAAAAATTCTATTAAGATCTTATTAGATAAATATTAATTTTGTCAATATTATATAAATGAACTATTAACTAATTATTAAAAAATTAATAAAATTTTAAATAAATTAGTATTAAATGGGTAATTTACACCATTTTGTAAATGGTCAGGGACAAAATGTATTATTTTACAAATATTATGGAACAATTTAAACTTTTTTAGAAATGTTAAGGGACAAATTATACCTTTTATCGAATAAGAAGCCTTATATATTATTAGAAAAATGCAATGTATTGTTTTTAGTTATACAATTAAGATTTTTTTACGTGACTTCATCTAATAGGAAGAACTCATATCATTGTGTTGTAATAGAATGAATCAATGTTTTAAATATCATTCCGTTTTGGTCGGTATTAGCCGGAACATGCTGTATCGGCTTGAAAAAGGAACGATAAGTGTTCATTTCGGTTTGTGAATAAATATTGGTCGGTACCGGTTGTTCCAGCAGGTACCGACCGGTATTTGGTCTCCGGTATGATATCGGGGACCGAAATGCAAATATTAAAAAATTATTCATCCCCAACCTTATTTGCTCTCATAGTCTCCACCGCCTCCCTCTACCTCCTCTAGACTAATGCTCTTGTCATTGCCACCGCCACTGTCTTCAGCTCCAGTCCAGATCAGTCGCCTCACCTAGGCTCTCGCCAACCTCTCCCTGTGCTACACCTCTCTAGGTCGCTTTCGCTGGGTCAATCTTGCCTCTCCTCACCCATGCTGCCCAATTGTGCCTCCCCTGCTCTCAGTCAACTTGATTGAATTAAAGCTATTCTAATGGCTCTAGCTACAAGCTTGAATCAATCATCTGGTTTGATTTTTGTGATGGTTTAACGAATAAAAGGATAAAGGCTTCAGGTTTAACAGTGCTCGCCTTCAGAGAATCTTCAATACTTAAGAAGAGAAGAGGAAAAAAAAGATCATGGATCTATGATTTTGAGTTTTAACGAAAGCTTCGATTGTACTGATGATGTGGCTTTGGATGATGCAACAAAGCAAGTCTGCAGGTGGCGTGAGACCTACAGTTGCAAAAGGTAGAAGACAGAGACAAGCCATTTTATTTAATTGATATTAGGATGTCAACTTGAAATTTCAATTTAGTTAATTTGAAATTCAATTCCACTTCATTTTGGAATGAGTCGTGTCTTTAGTCTTTATTATTAAATTACTGTCTCATATGTTACTTTATTATTATTGTTATTAAATATTTTTTAATTTTTTAAATTGAAAAAATGAAGGATTTTAAGGCTTTTTACTTTTGAAAAGGAAAGTAATGGTGTTATTATCTATTATCTATTATTATTATTATTTATGTGAATATAATCATCACAAGTGAAATAATTTGGACTTTATTAAAGGAAAATAATTCAAGTGTTGAAATTAGTTGTAATAAAATAATGAAAAGATGCCTTTAATGACTATGATAATTGGTAAGTAATCTATACTTGTTAATTATACCAAACCCTTTTTATAATTTGATTTTTATTTTTATCTTATAATATATAATTTTATATTTGAATAATGGATATTTATGATTAATAAAAATAAAGATGTAATTTTTAATATATTAAATTTATATTATTATTGATTTTCTGAGATATGATTGAGGCAAAATTAAAAATATATAGTACAATATATAGGAGAATTATTTTGCAAATATTTAAAATTTAGAGACTGATTTATAATTTTAAAAAGTTATCTAAAATGATATTATCCGGTACCAGTACAATACTGTTTCAAAACTACATTTGATACCGGTACCGGTACCGGTATGATATTTAAAACATTATTTGTTATGTGCAATGTTAAAGTGTTATGTAACATATTTTTATTGATTTATATTTTTTATGGGTCTTACATATTATGTGACATTTTTTTTAAGTAGGTCTCACAATATTACATGATATGTGAGATCCACATTAAAAAATTTAACCAATGATATTGTATCACGTGAGTATTTATAACTTTAGTCCAAAATATAACCTTCACGTTTATTACGATTTAAAAATTTACATATTATATAAATATATCAATTGGTAAAGATGTCATTTTTCCTATCTTTAGATTAAAAGTAAAGATTACACAATTTTCAAGTTAAAATTTCAAGCAAGTTAGTGTGAGATCTACCTATAGTTTTGATAAATTAAAAAGTATTACATGGTATATTTTGAACATGAAACAATATGTTACTACGGAAACATAGAAGAATTGAAATCTTAGATTAAAACAGTATATATAGATGGTATGAACTGCCTAAATAAGAATTTTTGAACAGCATGCAACTAGAGCTATTACTCACTATATCAAAAAAATTTCCATTAATGAAAGATGTAAATTCATTGGGAAATAAAAAATACATATATCGAATGAAATGGTGATTGTTACTATGTATTCATAAGGAAGTTAAGTTAGAGTTTTTTTTATTTTTTTAAATGAAAAAGTTCTTTTAAAACTTTTTTAAAACTTAAAAAAATTAAACTATCTATAGTATTAAATTATAACTTAAATATTGATGAAATTATTATTATTATTATTATTATTATGCCTATGTACGGGACTAGTCTTACTTTCTTTATGGTTTAATAAACAAACGGGCTCAAGTTAAGCAACTTCGGATCCATTAGACTCGACCCATTAAAGAATCATCCTGGCGCGTGAAATAAAAGACCCCGGATAAGGTAGACAGAAGACTTGGGATAACAAAATCCGACTCCAACGACAACGACCTGCGACTAACGGTTGAAGGTGGGAGGTTTTAGAGCAGGTCTCGCCGGCGGTCGTATGGAAGTTGGTCCTACTTACCAATGGCAGCTTTGACACGTGTCCCATTTGCATGTCATTTGCATAAAAACGGCCTTACTAGCACTGGTAGTTCGGCACTTCCAGAACTTTCCAGCCTCTTTCTTCGCTCTTCTTCTACTATATCATTTCGTCGTAGGAAGACCTGTTGGAGATCAGGATCACCACTGGCTTCTAAGGCCGGAACTGTCCTTGTCACCGGAGCTGGCGGTAGAACTGGTGCTCTCTCTTTCTCTAAACCATGTATTTTGGTTCTAAAGGGGGATTTTTCTTGTTTTTCTTTTTGTGCGTTGAAACTATGTCTTTATTACCATTTAGGGCTCGGGCTTGAGAGGATTTCAACTTTTTTTTTTCCTTCCTGTAGTTTGCGGCAAAAGATTGTACTTTTATAAATTGTGTGCTATTGTGGGGCGATCAAAGATTGATTTTTTCTCACGATTAACGAACTTTACGTGGAAATATATTTGTTTTCTGAAAAGGGTCAGAATCTTGATTGGGATGCGAAGAAGAAGAAGCTTATGCCTTAGTTTTGTGGTAATTAAGTGGAGTTTTGAGGGTGGACTTGATCATTTGATGTTGGGTGATCGATAAATGGAAGAATATCCCAACTTGTGTCTAGGAAACTTTCATTGACTTGTGATATGAAGACATGCATTGTCCTTGTGATGGCTTTTATGCTTCTGGTGATTGCAAGTTGTAATGCATTCTCTTTTACTGTAGATGTGAAAATGCAATTGGATTGTTCTTTCTATTTTCTCTCCCTGTAAAAGAGCTTAGTATTGGATATTTTGTTAACATGCTGCTATGTTGCAATTTTGACAGGTTCAATTGTGTATAGGAAATTAAGGGAGAGATCAGATCAATATGTTGCCCGAGGGTTAGTGAGAACTCAAGAGAGCAAGGAGAAAATTGGTGGAGCCGAGGATGTATTCATTGGTGATATAAGGGATGCTGAAAGTATCTTGCCTTCTATCCAAGGTATTGATGCTCTCATTATCCTTACTAGTGCAGTGCCGAAAATGAAGCCTGGTTTTGATCCATCCCAAGGAGGAAGACCTGAGTTTTACTTTGAGGATGGTGCGTTGCCTGAACAGGTAATTCACATATGCTTTCTGTTTATTAAATCATTTACCTAATTGTTTTGGTTCTTTTTAACTTGATCCCATTCTTGTGAAATTTAGGTTGATTGGATTGGTCAGAAAAACCAAATTGATGCTGGTGAGAATCCTTCCACTTCTGCTCAGTAGTTCAAATTTTCTTTTCTTCTATATGAAGCATTTGAACTAAAAGTGTACCTGAACAAACAGCCAAGGCTGTTGGAGTGAAGCAAATTGTCCTGGTTGGATCCATGGGTGGAACAGATCTTAATAACCCTTTGAACAGTTTAGGCAATGGGAATATACTGGTTTGTGATCCTTCCCTGAAACTCATGCAAAAGTATTTCCCATTTCTGGGTTTTCTTTTTTTTTTTTTTAGGCATCTGCTTGTGAAAGAAGAAACTCTAGGTTTTGTATTATTGCTTCTTTTTGTATCTCTTTCTTTGGTGCTTTTACTTTATATTGCACATCTTATATGTTGCTTCTGTAATGTTTAAGGTTTGGAAGAGAAAGGCTGAGCAGTATTTGGCTGATTCAGGTGTTCCGTATACAATTATAAGGTAAGAGAGGGGCAAATTCAGGTTTTCTTAAGGTTGGTGCATAATGCAAGCTAGTTCATTTATGTTGGAATGTGATATTGTGATACATTTTGGATGCCATAGATGACAAGCTCCATTAAGCAGAAATTGTATGCATCTGATCGAGGGGACTTGAGTGGCCGTATGGTCAGCTCTAAAACTTGTTGAATTGCTTTACATTTAATTAAAACAATGCATTTGGAGAATATATATGAAATATAAGGTTACAAATTTAAGCCCTAGTCTAATGTGGCAAAGATTGGGAAATGATACTATTTTCTTGTGTCGTTACTTTCTCACCTGTCTTTTGACATCTTTTATGTAGCTTGCAAATTGACTGATTTTTCGCTAAATTAGGGCTGGAGGCCTGCAAGACAAAGAAGGGGGTATCCGAGAGTTGCTTGTAGGAAAGGATGACGAGCTTCTTCAGACAGAGACAAGAACCATTGCAAGGGCTGATGTTGCAGAAGTTTGCATTCAGGTACAGAGGTGTATAAATCGCACTTTTTTTTTTTTTGCTTGATACCTCTCTGCTTTTCCCAAATATATCTTTTTGGCCAAATGATGGTTGACTAACCTTAATGCACGTGTTTATTTCTTGTTGTCTGAAACAGGCTTTGCAATACGAGGAAGCTAAATTCAAGGCATTTGATCTGGCCTCTAAGCCAGAAGGAACCGGGACACCAACCGAAGATTTTAAAGCACTCTTTTCCAAGATCACTACTCGTTTTTGATTCCTAGTTGCCGCAGCCATTGTTCCTGGATCATGTTAACTTCTAGTTTAAACATGTATTCACATTGAAGGTTATAAAAATCCCATCTTGATGAGGAAAAAGTGCATGATAAAACCTGAAAGCTTGTACCTATACTGTATCTGGAATCAAGATCGAGTTAACGCTGTTAAATTTCAGTTGCCTGTGACTAAACCCTTCGGTCTCCATCCAAACTCTATATGCATCATCGAGTCAAAAATAAGGATTACAAGATTCTGTAAGTCATGATAATATACTTTGAAGTTTGAATTTATATAATAATTTGAAATTAATACTTGATGCAGGTATCATTAATTTTTTATCTTTGATGAGGAGGCATTTCCAGAAGTTGGGTCCTTTATGAGGAGTTGGATCTATTTTGAACGGAGAACTTGTTATCATTTTGCAAGAGAGGACCACCCCGGTTGAAATTATAGACGAGCGTCAAGTCCACATGATACTGTAGGCTTATCAAGATCGAGATGTGACGATGATTTTGGTCCCCATTGTTGGAAAAGCACATTCTCAACTAAGGCGGTGCATGTGAGTGGCTAACTTTGTTCTGCGAATCATTTCAATGGAATTCAGGGTCTCCTTGTCCACATCACGAACGAGAGTTAGGACCACCACTCTGCAAAACCCAACATTATTATATAATGTTATATCGCCAATGGAGGGAGGATTCTTCTTTGATAATTGCAGAGAAGTTGGGTACTCTATTCCTTCTTGGGTGGTGATATCATGTCACACTTAACCACAGACAACACTATTTAAAACATCATTAACGAACCGTTAAAGAGTCGCATGCTATAAACAAAAGACTACAGAGATGTCTTGGTGGAAAGGCAACCAATGGGAAAAGGCAAAGTGGGTATGCAAAGAGTTCGAGAGAATTCGGTGATCTTTTTTATTAAAAAGTACAAGATTGTAATGTTCATCTTCTTTTAAAATTTTCCATCCGATAATGATGACTACACTGAAAGGTGCGCCTAAGAATATTATTATATGCATCTGAATCGTTGAATTTTCTAGAAAATAAAATTATGATGACCAGTCAAACTTTTCAACCATTAAAATTATAAAATTTGTAATTTTAGTTGCACATCATGAAGTGGACAGAGGTTTATTATTTATATTTTTCAAGAAACGAGAATAAGAATAGCAGTTAGCATAGCACGTGTAAGTGACGAGGTTGACGGTTGAACCCCATGCATGCGGTAAAGAAGCAAACTTTGGGGAAGTAGACAGAGACAGTCATGGAAAAAGCCCTTTTTTTTTTTTTTAATAACATGGGAACCTGTAACTACTACCCTTAAGGTGTGCACTGGGTAAACCTGGTCCGGACAAAGACCTGTTGGTTATGCTTTTCATAACATTATCCGAGCTTTGCGCATTTGTTCAGAGGGAATAAGCTGGATAGTAGTTCAACACCATCTATTAAAGCCTGCCAAAGATAGCAGAGAATGAGAACAGAATGGAAACCAATGATTTATTGAACTTTTACAATGCTTGAGGCCTGCCAAACTTTGCCTATAAGACTATAATAACATGACTCCTTACCAGAAAAATTCCATTCTTCTCGTTACTTTACCTAAAACAATACATGATACAACAAACAGGTGATAACTACAAGTAGGAGTTGCTAAGCTTCCTTATATGAAGTAACAGCCTTTGTTTTCATACAATAGTCAGCAAGATCAGGGTCCTGTCAGGTGTTTAAGATCAGGGTCGGCCTTTGCAATACGTAGGAAAATAGCATAATCTTACATCCCAAGCATTCTCTGTAAAAGTCATGGTGGCAAAGAGTCGTGAAACAAATACCAATGCACCTGCAACATTCAAGATTTGAGTGTAGACCTCCAAGCAGAAATAGCATATATGATTCGACCCTTCCATCCTTGCAACAGCCACATGCCATCTTCATCGATAAGAAAATCCTTGTGGTAAAGACGTCTCACTTGAGCAGATGCTATCTTGAATATCTCCCGCTCAACAGGTTGCTGCACAAATCCTGCCCTCAGGCAACGGACCTGCCACTGCTTGTAGGTTTCTGGCCTCTCCACTCTCTCCCATCCCTCACAAGCTAAAACATTCATGGCCTCCCTACCAAAGATCTCTTTCTCAATCAGCATCCTCTGAGGATTATCTCGAGGAACAATAGTTTCTAGCATGTCAAACAATGCAGAAAAATGAAACAGTGCTTCTCTGAATCGAGTTACAAAGAAGGGAGCATTATAGGCCCCATTTACAATTCCATGGATGAAAATGGTAGGATTGATCTTCCTTATGATATTAAGAACCATGTTTCTAGGACTGTCCACTGCCACTGTCTCATCCAGTAAGTTCTCAGCCCGATACATACAGGTAACTACAACAACTTCATCCTCATCAATCTTCAGTTCCTCAACTCCTATGTTTTCCCATTTCTTTGCTATAGCATTGTATTCAAAAGGCACATTGGATTTTTTGGCATAATCTGCTAGTCTTTTCCCTGTTTCTTCAACTCTCTCTGCTGGTCGAAAGCCTGGCTGCGGAAAATCTATTCCCGTAATTCGGAGCTTTGGGGGGCCCCCTCGTCTCGAAGAGAGTCGCCGAATAAGAGTAGGCCACTGAAAACCATAATAAATTCCAAAATCTATAACATGAAGCTTCATTGAATTTTGTGAAACATCCCTTATCGTCCTGTTACAAACAAAATTAGAAAGCTTTCTGAAAGGGCAAGCAGCAAGAATGAGATGGTAAGCTTTCAATATATCAGCAGCAATTGTTCTCTTACTTACAAGCCCTTTATAAATCTGACTACCTGTTCCTGCCAGCCGTGCTTCAAGACCATTGGCAAAGCAATGAGCTAATCTCTGATTTCCATCACCAAAAAGAGAGGAATGTTGCCTAATCTGCTTTAACAATTCATTGGCATTCTTCCAATCATCAGCTGCAACAGCTTGTGCACAACAAATCATTAGTGTTCTTAAATCCACCACTTCCTTCTTCGCACCACGTTTCTTACCACGTTTTCCTCCACTGGATCCCTTTGATTGGCCATTTTGCTCGTTTTCTATTGCTGCATTCTTGAAGGCCTCACAAAGAGCTCTCAAGTCGGATTTACCTTCCCCCCCACAATAAAACAACATTCTGTCCAATACATCTGATGGCAAATCAGATTCAGCATAGGTTGCCTGATGTTTGCTGCTCCTCTCTTCTTCTTCTTCTTCTTCTCTATCTTGATCACCTCTATAAGGATTTTTCCTTCCCCTTGACTCAACAGGTGGACGTTCCCCATCATCCCTTTTCTCTAACTTGACTTTAACCTCACTAGCCCTTCCCTTTGACTTTCCAGAGACTACCCCATTCGAACCCAAATTAAGAAATAAACCATCTACAGTAGGAAGAAATTTGTTAGCCTCCTCAACCCCTTTCCTAAACTGCAAAATGGATTGGTTGTCTCCACTCCAATCAGGGACTTTAAAACTGCTAACTGGAGAGTCCACAAGACCATCCACAATAGTAGCTAAACTATTTAAAGAGTTGCAGGATGATCGGGATAAGTTAGAAGCACGAAACGTTCGTGGCTGAAACAAATCCTGATTTTTTGAGTTCACAGTCCAGGTACTATCATCTAAGTAACCACCATCATTGATGCTACTACTAACACTAGGACTGTAATTAGAAGTGAAACTATCAGATCGGTTCTCACCAGTTTGATTGATACAGGCTGAATTTGGCTCCGGGGAAGGAGGGTACTTTTTGCCTAGAACATCATAGAAGGATTTCTCTGCGGCTTGAAGATCTAAAGAGTCTTGAAGCATGCAAGTTTTTTCCTCCATATCTTCTTCCATAAGCATCTGGCTTATGTACTTCAAAACTGTGTCAGAAAAATCACAATCTTCTGGCGAGTCTTCTTCGTGGGTCACATTCGAGTAAGGTGTTATATTAGTCGGTACTGGATCAGGCGGAGAGAAGTGAAACTCTCTGATATTGCGATCTATAAAACTATTCTCAAATTTGTATCCGGCAACAATATTCTGATTTGGCAGAACGGCCAAAGGATGGCCTCTCAGTTGGATTCCATTTGTTGAACCGGAAAAACCTCTGAAGCGTGGATCCATAATCACAAAACTTCTGAGTCGAGGCTTCCAATGAAGAACCCAACTTCAGAAAGCCAGTGAATGAATTTCTTGTCCCCAAAAAACAGAACACAAACACAGCTTATGATCAAAGTGTCTCTTTTGCTTCCAGCTATTAGAACAAGAAGAAACAAGCTCCAAAAACAGATCAACAGACACGAAGCTTCAAGCTTTCCCTTAGCTCAAAATAGAAAACGAAGAAAACCTCATTTTTTCCACCAGAGTTTAGAAGTCTACAAGACCCAAGTCATCAAATTTAACTTTAAAAGTCAACCAACTAAACATTGACAGCTGTGAGGATGAAGCAACTAAAGCGGAAACAGGCAAAGAACCAAAGAAACAGTACCTACTAGACCAAAACTGCCACTACCACTACCACTACCAATGGGAACATTAATAAGAAAGAGATAAGCATAGAGTTTATATGTGCGAGTATGTTATGGACAAGAAGCCAAAAGACAGAGACGAGGTTCGCCGAAATGAAGAGACAGCATGAAATGAAAAGCAAGCCTTCGTTCATATGAACAGATGGATCACAGCGGTCCATCTCTACAAGTCCAATTGTTCCCGGCTGTAGCCCGTATTCTTCTACACTTCATCGGCGTCCTTAAGAGCAACCGGATCAGGTACTGACACGTGTAGAGAAATGAGACGACAGTCACAGAATGTGATGTAGCAGTTGTCAATTGATGTCGCTCTCAGAAGAGGGAATCATTCTCAGAAACTCAAGACTCTAATTCTGCGCCTCGTCATAATAACTTCTCTTTCTGTTCTATAATTACGGGAATGACCCCACCGGTGGAGAATATGTGTCAATCACAGTCGTCGGGGATTGGAGTTTTTGTTATATGTTGTCTTTTCATTTTTTGGAATGAAGTAAAGCACGATCAGACGTCAAAGTGAAGACAAAAAGTCTCAATTTAATAAGGAAGCAACGATCTGTGGTTCACTGTGGCTCTGTTGTTTCTCGTATATTGACCTGTGAGCCTAGGTGGACAGCTGACATGGCTTGGTTTTGAAAAAAAAAGGAAAGAAAACATTTTTGTTTATAATACGAATTGAGCGTCGGCGAGGAATATGAAATTTCTTAGTCTGTGATCTATTCTATTGGGAATCGTTCAGTTAATTGTCCAAGTAGCAATTATCTTAAGATCTGAATGATGATGATCTCATTTTAAAATATATCTGTTACTATAAACAAGGTATTTCGTGTAGAGTTAAGAAAATTCAGGTTTAGAGCATGATTTTGTATTTTATAAATAATTTGATGATATAATGTAGCGTGATAATAGTTGGGTCTTACTTAACTCCAATATTTGAATCTGACTTTTAATTTAGTAGGTAAAGTTGAATTGTTGAGTTTAATATTAAAATTCGGAGTGATGGTCATTATGACTCTCTCATTGTTAAGAGTGGTTAAGAGAGTAACAATAAGAATATTTTGGTATTGTGTATACACTATATCTAGGAGAGATATCCAAATTGTAATTGGAATAGCTTTTCTTCTATGTAAGGTCAGAATCATACGAATGGCACCAACATAGAGACGTGTATAACCATGTTCTCACCATAAAACAATCAGTTCAGAAAGAAATTTTATAATGACATTTTAAGTCTTCTAAATTCATTTCCGAATGAGTTGCCTTAGTAGGATTAATGTCCTCATTCTTTTTTAAAGAAAATTGGATGTAAAAGTCTGAATTTTTCTATAAAGAATAAGGATGGTTGAACTGGTCATAATTCTCTGATCAATAGTGTAAAATTTATTCTTTGATATCTTTATATTTAGAGAGAATATCTTGTAATTCAAAGATGTTACGATCTTCTGTATAGAGTCGAAAATCTCATTTGTAATAAATATTTTGTGGTAAGATTTGTAAAATTTTAAATATATATTGTAATTAAAATCTTATAAGTTAGTTAAAATTAAGAGATGTAAGTTATTTTGAGATGATGTACTATCTTAAAATGTTAATATCGAAAAGGAATTAATTATGTGGCATACTATGAATATTCATAATTTTCTGATTATTATTATTATTATTATTATTATAAAAATATTATTATTATTTAAAAACCAGTCAAGTAGTCATCTAAAAAAATGAAAAATACTAAGGAACCCCTAGAGACTTGGCAGAAAATTTATGCGGAGTATCTCTTAAGGTATAAAAAGCCTCGGCCGCTGGTCGTGTTATTACAGATGAGTCTTCTCCTGTTTTGTTTGTTCCAGAAAACACGGAGAGTATAGAAGAAACTTTTTAGTAAGAATCAACTCTCAGCCTCGGTCCAGTCGAGAGAAGTGATTTGTCCAAGAGCCTCTTCTTTGGTGGGGAAGGCAAAAAAATTGGAGATAAAGGACAGCCCCTTCTGTTTTGATGGACTTCTTCTCCATCAAACATTAAAACCATCCAAGTTATAAACTAGTCCATTGTATATTTATTTTCTGCAATGATTTTTGGCTGATACAGGGTTGGTTTCAAATCGTGGATCATTTTCCTGTAATACGAGAAATATGTTTAACAAAGGCAGAACCCGCATTAACTAATAAGCCATTTTTGTTTTGTACAATGTAAGCTCTACTTGGAAGACCATGACGAGACATAGATCAACACTGTAGCAGTTAAAACACAATGTGGTCATATTGGGTATAAAATGAAATCAATATCAAACAAAACTGCAAACTGGATACAAAATACAGTCACCATGATCATCACAAGTAAACACTATTGGACAACAAGTGAAAACAATTAACAATTATGATACAGGCGCCTATAAATGATGTAATGCTTCTCATTCTGCAGCCACATTTTCATATTGCCAAGGGTTGAATTCTATCGACTGAATGTCAGTTTCCAGTAAGCTGTCTGAATTATCTATAGCAGCACGATGTTGATTATACTTCCCATTGAAATGGTACACTTCCAAGTCACCCCAAGGTGTTGGGTGAATCTCGCTTGTTGGATCAAACCACCTAGATGTGAACTGTTGGCCTCTAGCCTCCCGGCTTCTTTTTTCGGCTCTCTGTCTTTCCTCCAGACTGAAATAACGCAAACAATTAGCCATGTTTCAAGGCTTCATGCCATAACTTTAGTTAACACCTTGGCTCCAATACTATAACTGAAATTAATTATTTCTGGTGCAATAAACATACGATATCAATATGCAAGAATCTTTCAGACCTACTGGTACCATTTTAGTTATGTTTCACACAACTATGAATATCAATAGAGGCAACTAGAGAGACGGAGAGAGACCTGCTCTTCTCATGACCTGCTTTGGACATATCACCCATTTCAAGTGCATATCTATCTGGACGTAAACGAGAATCGGATGCCAACAACTTCTTAGGAGCAGTGTCAAAGCTGTTTATCTTGTGTGCAAAATATGTATATTGGAATTTATCATTTTTTGGAGCATCTGCAACTCTCCAAACCTGCAAGATACCAATGTTAGAAATGAGCAAATGTATCAGATTAATGAGAATGCCAGAACTACCAGCTAAAATAAAAAGATTGCATCAACTATTTGATACAGCTACCATGGAGTAGCAATCCCGGACATTAATGAACGTTGTGTAAATTAAAACAAGCAGCTTCTCAGATCCAAATTTCTAAATCTAGTTTACTCACCAGGTTTGCATACATCCTATCAACAGAAACAAGCTGATCAAACTAAAAGTGGAAGTTCACCAAAAAAGAGATACCAACAGCAATCTCAGTATCAAGTAAAACAAAGAGAAGGTGCTTACAATCTAACATAAAGAACCAGCGAGTAAATATAAGTAAAAACAGGCCACAAGTACAGAAGACAGATTCAGTCAAAATTGAGAGAAAGAAAGCCAAGGTTCCTTTCAAGTGTCATAGGAATATTTATATACAGGAGATTAGAACAGTAACAGCACCTACAAGGTTTGAGAAAACCTAAAGAGATTAAAAGCTCACCTCTTTTAGTTCAGTTCCTGGGCTGGGTTCCCCTTCCAAGTCACAGGGTTGGTAACTCATTGCCTCATTCCACTTTCCAGTCATCAAAATCTTAGGCTCCTCAGCAGCATTATAGACATAGCCATCCACCTCATAGCGACCAGCTCTAAAATATGTGAAATGAAACATTTAAAGAGGTCAAGAAAAATGAAAGTTTAAAAAAAAAAGAAAAGAAAAAGCAACTTCTGGTTAGCTAAACTAATAGTCTCAAAAAATGCGAGTGTGTTCACATTATGTGAATGAGAGCTTCCAAACATGCTCTCTCTTTGTGGTATATAGCCTACATAGTGATGTTTTATAGGGATTATTAAAATATATAAATGTAACTGTAGATAGAAAAGCATCATCCAATAGCCCACGCAAGAAACAAAGCATGTTTAAGGGACTCCATGGCCAACTTTGCACCTCGAGAGAGGGTTGTACGATCAGAACCACTAGTAGCAAATATCATATATAAGATAACGGGAAAGACCGGTAATATCAGAAAAGCAGAATGAACATACCCAAACCAACCACATGGTTGAAAATAAAGTACAACTTTGTCCGCTGTGGTCATGTTTGTCAGGACCATCTCCCCTGGTGAGTCAATCCATGTCCGTCCAAAAATTAAGTTGCTCACTTTTGTTAGAGGAGGCACCAAATCAAGTACTACGCCATCTCTTTTGAGGGTCACACGCGTCCTGCAGACAGCATATCATAAATAAGTTGAACATATAAAAATTATATTAAAATGGCCTTTAACAAAAGGACAAAACCATGCTTTGCTTCTATTTACTCATTGCAAACAGGCATAAAATGGTTGTTTATACTGAAATGTGGTAAGCCAAACATTTTAATTACTCATATGGAGGAACGTTAAATGGCAATGCAGCGAGATTGTCTTGTCATGCAAAAGTTGGAAAAAATAGTATCAGCAATGACAATCTCTGAATCAATGACTCTGAAGTATCATCAAACCTATCAAAATGCAATCACATTTTTCTTTCCTTCTGATTACAGTATTCTACATGGTAGATTTACAACCCAAGTTCTTCCACAAATCAAAGACTTCTGGAGATAAAATACCACAATATATGACAAGTTATCAATTCCTTAAGGTAAGTGAAGTGAACGGCATGGCATCTACAATGGCACCAAAGAGCATAAACGTAAATCTTCTTTTCTTCCAGTTAGATTGCAGAATAAAGTCTAAAATGGAAAGAAAATGAATTGTGGACTTCCAAAGTTCTTAAAGTCTTGCAATAGTGTCACAGGTACCAATTTAATTCAAGTCCCAAAGTTTGCAAAACTATCCCAGTTGCTGAGTATTGAGAATAAAAGCCATAGTCTCAATAAATTAAATAACATCAATAGTTTCTTATGCCCTCCTTCCCCCTCTACCCAAGAACAATTATGGAAAAGTAAACATTGAGAAGGCATTGATAATTATAGAAAACAAGAACATCATGACATCAAGTCCATAAACTTCAAAATATTTAGCAAAAGATTAAGGAGACCCTTTTACCTTCCAAGAGGATAAATCTCAATTGAGTTCCCCAAAAACTTCGTTTTCACCTTTGAAGTTATATCATAAGTGAAATGTTCATTTTCAGCATGTCCAGCACTTATTGGAGGATGATGGCTAACCTGCAGAAAAGTCAAATCACATATAAGATAAATCACGACATTATTCAATATGTGAACTATAATAGGAATTCACCATGACTTAAACTTAACAAAAGAAAAAAGAACTTTAAATAATTCATACTAGGAAATTTCCCCATATCACTAACCTGCTCTGCTATAAATGTGAGGTTTCCATGATTGCTCAATTCATAAGTCTCACCAAGAATTGGATTAAATGGCTTCCAAGTCCGTTGGTAGGCATAGTACACAGATATAAAAAATGATGCTGTAATCAGGTCTACCATTAGGGCCACTTCATGGAGACAGATAGAGGGAGGGAAGGAGGGAGCTGAGGCATAGGCAAAAAAGCTCTTACCAGCATACACCAATCGCATGTATGGATCCTCACATCCATCAGCATGATCTAACAGGTATGAGTATTCCATCAACTATGACAAACAAGAATTAGATCAGTTGAAATGCTTTTTCTTTTCTTTTCTTTTCTTTTTTTTTTTTTTTTTGGATAAACAGCAGAACCAAACAATCGATAACAAACAGCTGGTACAATTTAATAACCTCTGCCATTTTCTGCAGCATTGACATTGGTTCAAATATGAGTACAGGAAGTGTAACCATTGATGTGACATCAGATCCTATATACTTCTGCATCATCTTCCAATAACTGTCTCGATCCTGGAGAGAGTAAGAGCCTTAGATGGTTAATGGACAAGTTTTCATCCATGTGCTGAGAAACAAATATTCAACACTCTTGAGCAACCCCATCACATAATTGATCATTCAATTCAACTAAGTGCTGAAAGAAATTTCTCACAGCCAAACCTCAAGCAAGCAAGAAACAGCTATCTGAAACTAAAACACCGAGCACATATGGACTTTTAATTAGAGTAACCCGCAGATTATGAACTGCAAATGCAATCAACAATAGCAAACACCTTTTGAATTTTTAACCCACAAAAACCAAAGATAAGATGTCATTTACCTCCTGTTTCCATCTTCCTCTCTTTGCTTCGTCTTCAGCGTCTTCGGTGCCTCCTTCTGGATTGACAACTTCCAACCCTTCATATCCCACTAGACTGCAAAGATAACAACACTAAAAATTGTCAATAACCAAGCTTCCACCTGTTGCTAGCAATTCAAACTAAGAAACACGCCCAGATAAGATTTCTATAACATGCAATTTCTTCTTCACTCCGCACACAGATTCATATACCCATTTGCAGGATACCAAGGGAAAATACAAACGCAAAGATTCTTCATGATTTATATACATCTTTTAAGCATAAACTCGCCAAAGAAGCATTTTTCGGAACCCACAACTACTAAGCGAGCACAAAGAAAAAACAAAGAACCGGACAGAGTTAATCAATTGCCTTAATTCATATGCTTTCATAGACCTCATATCAATAACAAGATCCTTAACAAGAAAATAGTTTTGTTATCAAACTCATGGATCAACCATTGTGATTATATACCGCCATCGAAAGCAAATGAGAAGCAATACCCACGAATGGATTGCCCCAAAAAATCAGAAACAGCTCAAAGATCAAAAATTGATAAACGGATCTCAATACCCATTAACCGATCTGCTCATGGCGCTACCAAAAGTGGACAGACTCGAAGCGATGGAGGAGAAGAATCCACCGCCACCGGTTTGCTTGGGATCGTTAGTAGCCATACACAAGAAACTCTAAGCAAACACAAGCAATGTTCTCTTTAGCAGCTACAAGTAAGAGATAAACAGAGAGAACACAAAGTTCCGATAAATTCTTCAAATTTTGTGTGAAGGAAGAAAAGATGTTTGGGTCGTTGGCGCTTCTTGGGTTTGAAGTAATAAAAAGACGGGGGAGATAATTGCGTGCAACACGATGGTGGGCCACGCGCTGGCCGAAGTGCGTGGGTTTTGAAGGCGACTTGTAATGGGCTGATCAAATTAGCCGGCAACAGTCACGTGATAGACACGTGAACAGATTGGATATTGAATTTTTAAAATTTTTATTAAAATTTTGAATTTCATACTGATATCGATATCAAAATTTGTTCTGAAATAGTACTGTATTGGTACTGATCAATATCAGTACCATTTGAGTAATTTTTTAAAATTATAAATCAGTCCTTCATTTTTATAAAATTTACAAAATAATCCTCCTACATATTATATCATATATTTTCAATCATGTCTTAGAAAATCAACAATAATATAAAATTAACATATTAACAATTATATCTTTATTTCTATTAATTATAAATATCAAACAATAAATACTAAAATTTTACATATAAAATTCATTAAATTCAAGTGTAAACTTCAATTAATAAAATCAAAACATCAAATAATAACAACCCATAATCATAAGCATTATAAAATCAAATTTTTAAACATTCATATAGATTTATATAAATGTATTCAATTAATTATTTAAACATCATATAGTAAGATCAAAATATAAAATCATCACATCATCTCATTCCTAGGAATACAACAAAGCGAAAAAAAAACCTGAAAAAAAAACATTTATAGCTATTTATAATGTATATGTAAAATTAAACATATACAACAATTACAAATAAAGATAAAAAGAGATAAATACCTTTAAATTTTGGAACTTCATTCAACAACATATCCACTCAGATTGCACTTATCTTAATTTTCATTTAGTACAAAATCCTCATCTACAACTAAAGTTTCACCATCACAATTATTCAAACTCATTGCACCAAACAACATATCAATAATCTCCCAACTAAGGTTATCCTCCAAATCATTTTCATTCAACAAACTTGACTCTTCAGAAACTCAATCCGCTAAGACATCAATATGATTAAGGTAAAGAAGATCAATAACACTACTTGTTCTCTTAAAAGTCCTAATTAACAAATAAAATAAAATCATTACTTTATGTTCATAAATATATTAAACGTATTAATGACAAAAACATACATTTTTCTTAACTTCAAGTTGTAGCGAACAAAAACCAAATTATTCATTTTTTGGTGTTCCAACCTATTCCTTCTATTAGAGTGAATGAATTCAAATGCACTGCAATTTCTTTCACAATTAATAACGCTCACACATTGGCCAAGAATTTGAATTACAAACTTTTTCAATTCTAGAACACCATCTCCTAATTAGCTCCACCAATTAATTACAAATAAAAAAAACTTTACAATCAAAAAGAAGTCATGATTAAATTTAAATAAGTAACAAAATTGAAGAAATTCATACCTAGATTAAGTTAATTTATTTTCCTTATTGCAATGGGTATCCCAAAATTACCACAACTATCCTTGTAAACCTCTATTTGTGAGCTAAAGATGTCCTGCATTGCCTTACTTCTAACAATATTAATGATAGTCATCAACATACCCCTTTGAACTTCAGCATTTTTTTTGTTAAGAAATTTAGCCTAAAATAGACTCAAAGGTTCAGAAAAACTTCCATAACAAACAATAGGGAGTATAGTTGTGTTTCCTATCTCTTATTTATAACTGTAAGATAGGGATTGTATAAACAAGTCTTATTCTTCAAATTAGCCTTAATTACTTCTTTTGCCTTCTCCATAGTTTCAAAAAAAATCCCATTATTAGCTTTTCTTCACTATCTGTAAGACGTAGTATCCTCACCAAAGGTTCACAAACTCGAACAACAAACTGAAATTAAGACCAAAATTCACGATCTTTAAATATAATCATGGCAACTTCCAACCCAATATTAGACCTAACGTGCTGTGATGCAACCCACTTATTACTTGTAAACATTTATCTCAACTCATTCTTCATTTTAAGGAAACACTGAAGTGATAAGAAATTAGTTGCAAATCTAGCGGTAGTATAAATTTTTACCATTTGTATACTCTTTTTTCATCAAATTCATAACATAATCACGATTGTAAAAAAACTTAGTCACCTTTTGGCTTTTTACACAGTCTCATCAATAACAAGAAAATATCTAGCATTTCCTATATTCTCCAACATCAATTCAATGCAATATGCAACAAAAGGAGTCCAGAAAAAAGAATTATACTTGTTTTGCAATGTCTTCCCAACTTTTTTATAAGCACTGTTGTTATCCATAATAAACTATACAATATTATCAAGCCCAAATTCATTTATAATCTCATCAAAAACCCCAAACAAGGTATCACTATCCCTTACAAGGCCAAACACATCAATTGATTTAAAAAACATCGTCCCTTTAATAGAATGCACTAAGAAATTTATAATCGGTTCTTATCTTATATTTGTCCAATCATCTGCCATGATTAAATATCCATTAGAAACCCAATGCATTCTTCTTTCACTTAAATAACTCTTCATCTCAGCAACTGTACAACTCAAAAGTTTACCTCCCAATTCATATAAACTAGGAACTTTGTATCCTGTACCATGAGATGCAACAGCATCCGCCATATGTTAAAAATAATAAGATTATACTGCATTAAATGATAAGCATACATCATACCATCATCTCACTACTACCATATCCATATTTTGAGTTACTTCTTTAGATTACAGTGCACTGAGGATTGAAAGTTGAGCTCCAAGAATTGTTCTTTGAGCGAAAAAATTAGTAATGCTCTGTGGATTGAAAGTTGAGCTCCAGGAGTTGTTCTTTGAGTGAAAAAATTAGGCCCTTGCCTCCTCCTCTTCCTCACATCATACAAGCTTCCAATAATTCCTTCTTATTAGGTAGGAATTCCATCTTCAACATTATCAACATCATCATGTCCATTATAAAAAGAACTTCCACTTCCAATCTCATTATTCAATCTTTGCCTTCTATTTAATTCAATCTAATGGTCTTTGAGCATTGTCTTCATCTGCCATTTTATATCATGGCTAAATTTTTTACATGGTTCTATATCACCTTTAACTCCTACTAAATGTCTTTTCATCCTTGTAATTCCCCCACCTTTTAAATGTTTTTCACAAAAACATGCACACAATATGATTCCTTATAACAATAATTGCTCTTGTATAAGCCCAAGTTGGATCATCAAAACGACCACAACAAACTGAATTCTTAAGAGTACTTGAACTTCCCTCCATTTACTTATAATAATAAATTAAATAACCTATTAACACAACTTTCTTTCATAACTGATAAAGTAAGTCTTCAGAAATAAATAGAATAATATTAAACTTGATGATAGTTCAGAATAATATTAGCAATCATTGTGACCAATAGCTAAGTTACTTCTTTTGATAGTTTAAAACAATAATTGGCAAACAAAAGGCTTTTTACAAATAATGTATACACAAACCTCAATATGATGTTAATTGTTATGCTATGTGAAGGAATAAAAAAGTCCCAAGTGATAAAGCAGGAAAAAGGTTATGCATAAGTTGAGTATTTCGTCATCTATTATGTAAAAGACTAATAATTTGATTTAAATATTAGAATAATTAAAGAAGAAAAATAGAGAGAAAGAGGAACTTTTAAACAGAAACGAAATTCTAATGTTGTACAGGCCACTCATCTCTTTTTTGTAACTAAACTAGCATCTCTTTATTATCAAGATACTTTTATAGATATTACAATCCAACAATTACTCTCCTTTAGTTTTATAGTTGATTATGATGTAGTTAAATTTTAGTTGAGGTCATTTCCTTTTCCTTACATAATTTCTTGAATTTCATTATAAAGTTTCTATTAATAAAAAAATGTTTAAATAACGCAACTAATAATAATGGCAAGGGCAATAAGGGTAATAAAACTTCCCTAAAATCAAATTTCTCGATGAAGATAATTGATGAAGGCAAAAGTAATAATATATGTTAAGTTCTTATCTGATGTATAGTTGAAATTGATGGATAACTAATATATGGAGAAATAATTCAATCCCATTACAAGGGAAAAACATAAATTAAATATAAGACACACACAAAAGCAAAAACAAAATACAATAACTCCTAAATGTGAAAGCTACTCTTGTGGAGGATTAAGGTTAAGCTAAGATGGTAAGTTAATCTTAGAAAGGAAATCATTAATCTTAAAGTTCATTTCCCCTCTCTACTATAATTTATTTATTTAGCAATTTTCCCATTGAGTTTAATTTTTTCCAATATCAGACCAATGTTCTCCCCGATTTAAACTAAAGGAATACGAGAAGACAACAACCTCTATGGTCAAACACAACGACTTCAACACCAATTCAATCACTTAATATCCATCTCCTTAAAATTCAGACACAGTAACCTCAACACCAATTCAATCACTTAATATCAAAAACTCTGCAAAAGTTTCAAGTTTCAAGCTTTTAATCACAAGAAATTCACTTAATATCAAAAACTCTGCAAGAGTTTTATTTATATAACTTTTCAAACCTTCACTCAAGGACCAAACAGACTCACATGGATTACAACACAAGAAATAATCAATCACCTACCAAATGAAAACTCAACTCTATTTTAGTCAGGATAACCATATTTATAGTCCTAAACCTTTCACCATTCTCTCAATTGAGTTATATACTTTAAAAACTTCCTATTGAAGTCATATACCTATTCAAATTAATCAAAGACAATCCTTATAAGAATTAATTGAAAAAATATAAAAAATGTAGGATTTAATTGGAAAAATTGTGAAAGGTTTAGGACTACAAATAGGGTTATCCAAAATATTTTTAGTCATAAATTTTTCGTAATTTTTATAATTAAATCCTAAACCTTTCACAATTTTCTCAATTAAATCCTATAAAGACCACTTTGATTAATTTGCATAGGTATAAGATTCCAATAGAAAGTTTCAAAAGTACATGACTCACTTGAGAAGATGATAAAAGGTTTAAGATTACAAATATGATTAACCCATTTTAGTCACTTACCTACTTAATAACAAAAGAACTAGTTGAACCACCAATAATATAGACAAAGTTGCCCATCCCCAATTTCTTTGAACTTCAAGTCATCAAACTTGTTACCAATTTTATCAGAAAATAACTCACAATAGAATTTATTAATGTCTTAAAATTTTATACTCTCTACTAGCAAATACTTACAGAATTTATTCATCCAAAACAGTGACAACGTTTTATACCCGTAAGAACAGTTAAAGAAAGGAACTCACCTCTTGAAGAAGTCGACAGTGGATGCTTTTTTACGGTCTTGACTGAATGTTTTTTTTTCTGAAGATGTTCAATTGCAAGTGCAAAAGCAACAGATGAGAAAGATAATAAGGCAATCGAAGAAATTAAAGAGTAAAACAATAAAGCAATGGAAGAAATCAAGCTACCAGAGAGCAGCGAGAGAGGGCAAAGAGTCAGAGACAAAGTGTTGGGACAAGAGTAGAGAGAGACCAGCGAGCACTGAAGAGCGATCAGCAAGCACCAATGAGCGACAAAAAACGAGCACCAATGACAAAGCACTGAGATGAGCTAAAGAACCAGCATAGAGAAAGACCAAGAGACCAAAGATGCAGAGACCCATAGAACTAGACAGCTAGGGACCTAGAGACCCAGAGTAGGGAAGAGCGATAGCGGCGACGATCGAAGATGAAACGACTAGAGGTAAGCAACAGGTGTTCGAGCGTAGAGAGAGACCGAGAGTAGAGAGTCAGAGAGATTTCATAGACCGAGAGCATAAGCAGAGAGTTGGAGACTTAAATTTTTTTTAATGATTTTCACATTGGTCCCCAATACATACTGGGAACCAAATTTTAGCATAGTATCGACTGAAACACTCGGTATAGGCCGATACCAATAACTGAAATAGAATATCCCAATTTTTTTCTCTAACCAGTACGATGCATTCCAGCCTGTATGAAGCGAAATTAAAAACTTTGATTTTTATATAATTATTCTCTAAATTTATATTAATAACTCATTTGATTTAATTTCTATTTTTAGTTTTTAGTTTTTAGTTGTTATTTGAAAGGATGTTTTGTATCATTTTTTCTTTGGTTTTAATTTTTTGTTTTTCTAAATACAAAAATTTTAAAAACAGCATAAAAATTGAAAAAAATACACTAATATATCACAAATATAAAAAATAGCAAAAAAACACATAAAAAATAATAAAAAACACAAAATCACAACTAAAAATCACAGCCATCAACAATACCAAACATCTCCTTAGTTGTTTTTATTTTTATATTTAGTTTTTGTCTTTATTTTTTGAAATTAAAAAATTAATTAATCAAAAGGATGTTTACACGTGACTTGGAGTTTCAAGGTTATACACGAGTAAAAATTCTCCTCTACACATGTATCCCTTCCCAACAGTAAATGAATCGAGATCTAACCTTAACTTCCCAAATGTTGCCTTTCGATGAACTGAGAATCCTTCTCTATAATGCCTTAAACTCGTTCTAACTCCAATCGAACCATCTCCCTCCAACCTTGCATATCAAATTTATTCAGGTGATCTTAATTCATCTTTTATACAGTCATCCTAACCATGCATTAA
Organism: Pinacopodium congolense; assembly: GCA_028565735.1. NCBI lineage: Eukaryota > Viridiplantae > Streptophyta > Magnoliopsida > Malpighiales > Erythroxylaceae > Pinacopodium > Pinacopodium congolense. Next base: position 17,967,124 of record JAOXYD010000004.1, on the reverse strand, counting down.
TGTTCTCTAAATTTTGATTAGATCTTGATACATTGTCATATCATCGCACGTCCATCCTTACCAAGATTCAGCACAAGCTAGCAACCTGCTTCAGCTTCACCGAAGATCGTAAGAGGTACGACTCTATCTTCCCTACTGAGTTAAATATTAGGGTTTCTTGAACTGGGTTTGTAGGCATGACATAGTTTCAGCGTCAACCTTTATTGAGAAAGGGTTAGATTGTAGAAATATTCAAAGGTGAATAAGATCATCTCCAACCTCTTTTGAAGGGTTGATAGGACATCAACTAAACTGGACCGACCCAAATTTATGATGTCTTCTTAAGCTAAACCAACTCTAACCTCCATTCTTTGATCATCCGTCTTCCATAATCCATAATTTGGCCCCTCTAAATTAGCTCTTCACGAACCCAACCGATAATTTCATGTAATAATTGGTCTGTAGTCCTTTCTATTCCTTTGAAAATTTGACTATTCCTCTCCCTTTATATGTTGTAAGCACAGGAGCCAAAAATAACGAGCAATATTAACTTATTCTGCCTGATATGTTTTGTGTTATTGTTTCCTATTTTTGTTTTTATATTACATTATTAAGTATATTATTTTTATTATAAAATATGTTTAAAGTTATATTAATATTTATTAATATTATTTGATATTAGACTAAAAATTTAAATTTACATTAATAAAAATTTAAATTATTATAAATATTATATAAATAAAACATTAATAATTGAAAAGTAATGTTTTAATAACATTTTATATTAAGTCAGATATTTACATTACATTAATAAAAACTTATAATAATTATAAAGTCTACATAAATATAATATTATTAATGAAAATTTAATTTATTTTCATAACAATTTATAGTAAATAAAAAAATTTAAAATCTACATTAATAAAAAAT
>JAOXYD010000004.1:17949737-17966115 GCA_028565735.1 Pinacopodium congolense | reverse complement strand
ACAATTATTTATAAATGAAAAATATAATTTAAATTTAAATTATTCAAAAATATTTTACAATATTAAAAATATTAAAAATTAAAAATTTTAATATTTTAGTATTATTTCAATTTTAAAATATAATTACATCATTAAATATAATTCAAAAATTATTTATATTTGAAAATATTCAATTGAAAAATATTTTTGAATATTGAAAATTATTCTCTTGAGAATGTAATTTTTACAATATAATTTTAAAATTATTTATAATTTAAGATATAATTTAAAATTATTCTATGTTAATAAAATAGTTTTAAATCTTTTGAAGGGATGAGTTATATATTTGTTAATTAAACTTATAAGTCGTTATATAATATTTTCTATTAAAATATTAGTATATTAATCACATGTTATTTTTATAAGAAAAATTAAAATTAACTTAAATTAATTGAAATTTAGAAGAATAGTCATTAAATTGAAAATTTTTCAAAAAACTACTTTCCGAATTGAAAAATTTTTAAAAGGTCAGTTAAGAAATTGAAAATTTTAAAAGTGGGGAATGCGCATGTGCCATGTAGACGTTGATGTGCCAAAGTCCATTTGACACATTAGTATTAACTTAATAAAGTTAACGTTTTTACCTTAATTGAAATTTTTTTAAAATATTGATCATTTAATTGAAAATTTTTAAAGGTTTGCCACTCAATTGAAAAACTCCTAAAAGATTAATCACTTGTGTAACTATTATCTCTATAATTTATAGTGATTAAGAATTTATAATGGATATGACATGACAATAAAATTATTATTTGAATCCTAATATATTATTTATTTGTAATGTCTAATCTTTTTCATAAATAATATACTTACCTTGGTAAATATATTTTATCATAATCAATTTAATACTAACCTAATGCTAGATGTAATGGCAATGAACATCATAAGATGCCTTGTTAGTATAATAAGTCAATTTATAATCTTTAATACCAAGTTTAAATCCAACACCTAGATTTGTGTAGGAATAGACGTATGGGTTCACGTAAAAGTTCTAGCATAAATTACTTGTTTTTATCCTCCTTACTGCTCTCATGGTATAATCATTCTGTCGAAAATCAGTTTTACATTATAAACACAACTCATTCGTCAATTTATCAAGTAGAAAGAGTATCTTGCTTCGTCTGAATTTCAAACAATTTCGTTTTAACCATGTTATGCATAATCGAATTTGTTGATTCTCACATACAAAGATATCAAATGAACTGTAGCAAACCACCAATTAGTCAAGACCAGACATATTTTAGTTAGAGATCCAGGCCTATGCTTTCTGATCCTTCGGATGCTTCGACATAAAGAAAGAAATGAAAAACAATTCGTGGATCTCTCTGTTCAAAAATGAAAAATTATTTGATCGAACAAGTAAGTTAGATTAATAGAATTATTTTCTTGTATCTAAATTAATATCAATCCAACTTGAATTAGCCTAACTTTTTAAAATATAAAAGTAAAAACTCTTTTTTATATATTTATCGTGAACTTTCAATAAGAAAACAATAAAATTTCTTTATTTTAATAGTAGTTAATAATAAATATAGCTACTTAGTAACATAGTATCAATGTAAAATTACCTTATATACTATTATAAATAATTAGAGTAAAAGAATTTTAAAAATTAATACAAATAATTATTCTATTGATTAAAAATTAAAATTAATTTAGATATAATTAGATCATTATCATATTATATAAGAGAAGATAATATTTTTAAATTTTCTCTTTCATATATATTATAAAGGTTAAGTTCATTGGAATTCTTGTAGTTGGTCGAAATATTAAAATTATCTAATAAATTTATAAAGCCTCAAAACTACAAAAAATGACGGAGTACAAAAAAAGATATATACTTATCATATATACATGTAAACTTAGACTTTTATTAGTCTATATAAGACAAATTTATCAAAAGTCTTATAAAGGTTGGACATCAAAGAGAAAAATTTTTTAAAAATTAGTCACCAAATTATAAACTTTTAAAGATTAGTCAGTGGTTAGATTTTGCACGTAAATACCATCATGTTCACATTTTATCACATGGACGTCCATGTATCAAATTATGTTAATTGCAACAGCACAAATTTAACAGAGTACTTGAGTTGATCAAATTCTAAATGTTTGGACATTAAATTGAAAATTTCTAAAATTTGAGTATTGAAGTGAAAAAATTATAAAAAATTGGTCATTGACAGATTTGTTGTCCCTTATATTTAATTAAAAGTATAAATAGTTCTAATACTCCCATAAATATAATTGTCTTTCATCGCTTTCCTATATGTAAATAAAAAATAGTTCTTCTTTTCTTAAATTATTTCCTTAAAATTTAAAATTTTGATTTGTTCTCTACATATCTACATAGAATAAGAAGCACGTGCATTGATTTTTTAATTTAAATGATATGATTATGAAATAGGAAATAAAAATCATAAACTTTAATTACAATTTCAACAACATTGTAAATGTGATCCAAAATTTGTTAGCTTCTAAATCTCAGCTAAAAAAATAATTAAAAACAACTTACATTTTTTATATAACAATAAAATTCAAAGTTGATAACCTTGGAGTGTAAGTCCTCAAGTCAATAGTCATATATTATTAATAAATTATTTAACAGGTCAACTAACAACTTAAAATTAAGTGATAAATTTGATTAACCTAAGATTTATAGGTTTCCATGTATATCTATTTACAATATAACTCAGATCTATAACTATTGAATTGAGAGAATTCTCTTCTTGAAATTAAGAGGTTATTGAAAAATCATATTCAATCTATCAAACCATTCCTTTGAAAAGAGAATTGACTTAGGCTTGTCTGTTATTATTTTTATTTTTTATTTTTAATTTCTGTTTTTAAACACAAAAATTAAAGAAGAAAATATGGTAGAGATATTATTTTTAAAATTTTAATTTTAAAATAAAAATTTTAAAAATTAAAATTAAAATAAGCAGATTTTTATTTTCAAATTTTTAACAAATATCAATCATATAAATTTATTTTTAAAAATACCAATAAAAATAAAAATAAAAGCTAAAAATTATAACAAAAAAATAAAAACAATACTAAACATAAATTTAAAATTTGCAAAACCATAAACATTAAAAGATGGACTCACGGTCATTAACCTTACAAGTTACAACGAAGCAAAGATGGATGACAGAAAGGTTCCTTTGACTTTGAGATTAAGCAAAGATGGATGACAGAAAGGTTCCTTTGACTTTGAAATCTCAAGCCTGGATATAGAAAATCATGGCCGATCGTTTGTGATTTTGATTTTAGTTTTTTTAAATATAAAAAATAAAAATATTAAAAAAATAAAAAATATTAATACAATACAAAAATATAGAAAAATAATATAAAAATTTATAAAAATACATAAAATTCAATTAAAAAATAAAAAAATAACAACAAAAAATCACATCACAAAATAAAGAATTGGTTGCAGTTTAATTCCAATTCCAATTTTAGAATTGGAATAACTTGTATTAATTCCAATTTTTACAAGTAATCATTTATAATCAATTAATTTTAATTATTTGATCTAATTATTTATTAAGTTCAAAGAGTTAATAATACACAAACTATGTATTGAATGATTCATTTACTCGAACCCCGTTGCAAGCAATATGCTAACAAGCTTCGGCCTAAATAACTCGAACCCCATCAACTTATGTGAGGTTAGAAATAAACCAAAGAAAGAAAGAAAAAAAAAAAAACTATTGACTAATTACACTAAAAACCAAGAAATTAGCACGTAATTAGTTGGTCTAATCCAAACGGAAATGAACATTTTTCCTCTTTACTGGTGCCAAGTCTGTAACAACCACATTGATCACCAAGACATGGTTTTTATCCCAGAACTTATAAGACTAGTGGAGTAGGTAAAGATATTTGGTTATTGCAATATGAAAGCAAGAGATAATCAAGGAAATGGAGCTTATTATGTCAGATTTCCCGACTTGACGTGCGATGTCTGACTCTTTAAACAGCCAAAGTTGGTGAGAAACCGTTGACTAAACAACCACCCCTGTTTCATTACCTGAGTCTATCAATCTCTTTATCTCGGCGTACATATTCAACTTTCTCCTGCAATTTTCTGGGACTTGACAATCTTTGATTATATATCACAGCAGCTGAGGTTTCTGGTACGTTGGGTGTTTCTGAGTCCTGATGGAGAGACAGCAACTTGGTCCTTCTAAGCCTTCGGATGGTTCAGAGATTGGAATCCGGGTTGGTTCGAAGAGAGTGCACAGCAACGTTGTACATCCAGTGGAGATAAGCACGCCAACCCCTCAGTTGGTGCCTCCAAGCCCTGTGGTGTACGGAGAAGTGAAGCATTTCGAGAAGTGGGCATCTTGGTTGATTCCTGTTTTCGTGATTGCCAATGTTATCATGTTCGTTATAACTATGGGCGTCAACGACTGCCCCAAGAACTCTGTCTCTTGTATTGCTCGGTTCCTCGGTAGATTCTCGTTTCAGCCTTTCAAAGAGAACCCTCTTCTCGGTCCATCGAGTACCACGTAAATCCCTCTTTTCTTTCTCATCACCCCTTGATTATTGCTTTTGGTGCCGTACAAAACTTTTCTCTGCCTTTGTTCTTAATTTTTGCTTTGAGTAAAATTGCCATTAAATGAATTGACAAAGAGAATAAGCTTCTCATCAAAATTCTTGAGTGGGATGTTTATGTTAATGATTGTAGATCGTTTGTTTTTATTCCTCTTCTATTGTAAGATCTTGATAAGGTAATCAAAAAACACACTAGGATGATTCCTGAATGGGGTAAATGAGGAATTATAATACCAGAAAATGCTGTTTTTCACTTGCTTATTTTGGATTGGCATACAACGGAGCTATGTTAAGCAGGTGCTACTTTTTATTTATTTATTTTGCTTTAGGTTGAGGAACATGGGTGGATTAGATGTTGATAAGGTGGTACATGGACACCAAGGATGGCGCTTGCTCAGCTGCAATTGGTTACATGCAGGGGTTTTTCATCTCTTGGCAAATATGTTGAGTCTTTTGATTATTGGCATTCGGCTCGAGCAGGAATTTGGTTTTGGTATGCACTTTGATCTTGATACAACATTCCTTTTCAATTATCAGTGTTTCAAATCACCAAACTCTTTGCCTGACAAGTTCTGAAGTCAGTCTACAGTTTATACTTGCTTAGTATTTGGCTTAGATTTCCCCTTCAGTGAGCTACTCCTCAGAATCCATTGCTTGTGATATGTGATCACCATTTCCATTTCATTTTCCTTGCAAATTGCAGTGAAGATTGGTTTGCTCTATGTCATATCTGGATTTGGTGGAAGTTTGATGTCAGCCCTTTTCATCCAATACAACATTTCTGTTGGTGCTTCTGGGGCACTTTTTGGGTTACTAGGGGCCATGCTTTCTGAACTCATTACCAACTGGTCAATGTATGCCAACAAGGTATCACTGCCTGCTTGGTTTTTCCTAATCACTATGTTGTTAGAGCTGATATATTCAATCTAGTTTACTGATAAAAATTCAGTCGACAATCTCAGGTATCTGCTTTCAGTGTTCTTATTCTCATCATTATCATCAATTTAGCAGTGGGAATTTTACCTCATGTTGACAACTTCGCTCATATTGGAGGCTTTCTTTCTGGTTTCTTTATGGGGTTTGTGTTCCTAATCCGACCTCAATTCGAATGGTATTCACAAAGACATACTCCACCTCGATATATTTCTGTCCGACCTGAATCTAAATTCAAAACATATCAGCGTATACTATGGTTCGCCTCTATTGTCATTGTAATCGTTGGGTAAGCATTTGCTCTCTGTTTTTAGTTTCTGTTCCAAATTCAGATTCTTCTGGTTGACCACATATAACCCTTACAAGATTGATATGAATTAGAATAGGAAACTGAAATCAAGCACTTATTCTCTGGTATATTTTGGCCGTCTTTTCAGGTATACAGTTGGCCTGATTTTGCTTCTCAGAGGATTTGATGCTAACGACCACTGCTCATGGTGCCATTACCTATCTTGTGTTCCAACAGCCAAATGGAGCTGCAATACCCAACCAACAACTTGTTTGGTACCTAATCTTGATACCCTTTTGTCCATTTTGCACATACATGAAGTGAATGCTTGGCTTACCTTTTCATCTATAGCATAAAAAAACTGAGGTTAATGTTGTCGGTTGCAGTCTACACAAATTGGGAACCAGCTGAACGTGACATGCACGAGCAACGGAAAATCAAGAATATACATGTTGTCAGGACTCACAGACAGGCAGTTTCAGAGTCTATGCTCTCAACTCTGCTGATGATCTATCAGGACGGAAATGGATGTTGGCATGAGCTGCCTCACCCCACCTCTTATGTACAATTTTTACTTAGACCAAGTTAATATACAAAATTTTACAATATATTCTTTTTTTTTTGTAAAATACGAATCATATTTTTATGATATAATCAATGTTTGTTGACCCATGTATAAAAATTATATCATATAAAATATGTAAATAAATTATCAAAAATATGCAATAATTTATTAATTAATTTAAGATTTATTTGTTACCACCTCTTATGATAAAGTATTAAATTTTGTATCCGTACAGGCCGAATTATCAGCTATATACAGAAATTATATCATATAAAATAGGTAAATAAATTATAAAAAAATGCACAATAATTATCATGAATATGCAATAATTTATTAATTAACTTTAAATTTATTTGTAATCACCTCAATAAAAAGAAGACCAAAAACAGAAGGCCCGACATAGATAAAATGAAAATAGTCCATAGTGGTATTTTTGTAAATAAATCCCAAGCTCTCAACACGAGAGATAGGCAACTTTATCATCACCGAGATATCAAAGCAGAAGAAATTGAAGCCCGGACTACAGTTTCGTCTCTTAACGTTTCCGTTATCACCGGAAGATGATAACGGTTCGCGCCGTTAATGGCTGTTCGATACTTCGCTGTTCTTCTTCTGCTTCTTCTTATTCATCTCCGCCTCTCTCCACTATCCGACGCCGTCTTAACCATTTCACGACCTTACAATTCCGTCCCTATTCTCCATTCTGTTCTCCGTTCGCGGTACTCCGTTGCGAGCTCCGTTTCTTTGTTCATGGCGGGGGAGGTGGTGGGCGGACCCTCTCCACGCACAGTCTCATCGACAGAGTCATGGAAGAGCTCGCAGCTTCTATTCGAAGCAAGCGAGTTCGATCCGCGATTAAGTAAACTTCGACCTAATTTGATTTCTATAATCATTCATAATCCAAGCATTAAGTGAACAAAGTTTTCAGGTCAACGAGTAGCGGAGGGCTTGTGGAAGATAAGCTGGTGAACATGCAGTTACAGAAGGGGATGCTTGTAGAATTCAAGAAGGATGCAGAAAGAGTGCTATTGGCTGTGGCTCAGAGACCTGACGGGAAGAAGAATTGGATGGTTCACGATCAGGTTCTAAGTAGAAATCACACGGCCTTTTGACTAGGTTGCTTTTGCTAGGTGGTTTTGGAACTCTCTGTTTATCATTTTGTTTCGTAATTCAGTTTTTTGTTGTTCTAACGAATCTTGTTATGATAACAGAATGGTGTATCATCCTCGATTAAACCACAACAAATTACTTATATAGTTCCTGGTGTAGAGAATTTTGATCACTCAGATATCTCAAGCTTTGTTCAAAAAGCCTGGGATAACTTGGTTGGTTCTTCTTTTTTAACTATGCTGTTGTTTTTACCTTGTAAAGGTTTTGATTTGCTGTAGTTACTCCTATGTGTCTGTTTGTTTGGTGTAGGACCATTCACTGCTGGAGTTTGCTTGGGTTGAGCTTCTTGAGAATAATAAGTCTGTGACTCCAGAAGAATTAGCAGAGGTTAGTATCCTTACTGCTGTGGTTGATGAGTCATTTTTTCTGAGTGTAATATTTTTAGCTCATTTTGCAGATGATTTTTGGTAGTGCGGAGCCGCTTGAGAGTTATTGTGCACATCTTCTGCTATCAAAGGATGAGTTGTATTTTGCAGTCTTGGAGACCAGAGGATCTCATTCCATTTATGGGCCTAGGCCTACGGCTCAGGTGTATGTTTTGCACTTTTGTTGTATATTCTTATCCTTTTTCTTGTTCACATGTAATATGAATAATTAGGCACATCCCAACATAAATATTTGCCTCTTTTTCCTATCTGTCGTTTTGCTTCAAGGAGTGGCCATTTTCTAGAACTGGCTGTAAGTGCACAATCTGTGCGGATTAGTAATTAAGAACCCAACAGAACTACTAGCAGGGCCTACCCTTTGACTCCTGAAATAGAATTCAATTGCAATCTCTATCTTAATTAATATCTGGTTTTCTTAGTCTCAAAGGAGTAGTGGTACTAGAATCTCTCTGGATTCTGCATTAAATCATCTTTATGAGGCGGCCGTTAAGTTACCACTTTTTTGCCATTTGGAGAAGAGAAGTAGTCTTTAGGACTTTGCAGTAACTCATGTTTCACTTTTGTTTTCTACTGCACTTGCGTCTTTTAAATTGCTAGGATGCTCCATTTGAGCAACATTCGAAGTAGAAATGTCAAATTCTTTACCAGTTGATGCTGTGAAGGTTCGTTTATAGAACAAACTGTTTTCCAGGTAACAAATTTTTTCTCCTTTTTTGGCACTAACTTCGTTTTCTCTAACTAGGTGGAAGAACTTATGCGTAGGAAGCTCGCAAAGGAAGCTGCGGATAAAGAACTTCAAGAGTTTGTACAGTTACTGACATCTGCTAAGTTAATGCCTTCAAATAATAAACCACCTAAATCTTTGTGGATGGTTGATGAGAAAAACCGACAAAAAATCGAGTGTCTTGAAGCATATGCAATTGATGCTTGCAAAACTGATGAACAGAAGAGAACTGCTGGGATGGTAATATTTTTAACTTGACTAGTTTGTTTGAAACTAATCTAGATTTATTTTCCAAAGCTAGCCAACATGAAACCTCTCTTATAAAGTAAAGCATCTCAAATATCAGAAAAGCAACAAAACTGACAGTGTTTCTCCACTAACTGCATCTTTTTTATTTATTTCTTTTCATTTGTCCTTATTGTCAGATTCTCAAGGCAATGGAAATGACAAAAACAGGATCATCTGCTATAAACCTTCTCACAGATATTGGGTATTTTCCTGTTCATGTGAATCTTGATGTGTTGAAGTTCAACATTCGTACTGATCATTCAGATGAGATTAAATTAGCTGCTGAAGGTCTTCTATCAGAGTCATCTGACCAAGATGAGGTAGGATGTATGCCATTTATGTAACTGTTTGAAAAACTTATCCATATTTTATAGTGTGAAATGAGAACATAAACCTTTCATAAGTTCTAGAAGGCTGTTGAAGATTCTGATTGTATGGTGACTTTACTGATCCACTGATACTTACTGGAAGTTGAACCTTTTTTTTTTTTTTTTTTTTTTGGGTTTGGCATAGGCTGATAGAAAAGATCTTACACATTTGAAGGTCTATGCCATTGATGTTGATGAAGCTGATGAGGTAATTGGTTGAGAATATCTTTTACACATGAAATTTTGATCATTTTAGATCCCTTCAAATCATTTATTTCATACCTGTTACTATTTGTGCCTAATCACAAATTCTGCGAAATTTTTATTTAGCTTGATGATGCCTTGAGTGCAACAAGGTTACAGGATGGCCGGATCAAGATTTGGATACATGTTGCAGATCCAGCTCGTTATGTACAACCTGGAAGCATAGTGGACAAGTAATACTGTTGTTTTGAAATTCTTGATGAATTTGCTTTCATTTCTGAAGATAAAGAAACCTTTAAAATAATCATGTTTAGGGAGGCAAGGAACAGAGGAACTTCCATTTTCCTCCCTACTGCTACTTATCCTATGTTTCCAGAAAAACTTGCAATGGAGGGAATGAGCTTGAAACAGGGAGAGGCTTGCAATAGTGTTTCAGTATCTGTCACCCTTCACTCTGATGGCTGGTATGCATACATCTTAGATTAATCCTCATCTAGTGATTAAATTTTGCTTTTTATTACAAGGCTGTAATTTGCTTAAGAATTCACTCAGTGAATAGCATCCTAGCCATAGCAAAATGTTTAAATGAGAGCTGCTTAGAATGGCCGAAGATATGAAATTGATGTCGTGATCATTGTAAGGGATGCGGAAGTTGTGTTTTATCTTCTTGTATTAATGGTATTCTGGACCTGCATGCAATTGGCCTCTCATAAACCTTAAAGGCTTACCTGTAACATAAACCTGATGTTAGGGCTCAGAACCATTGGCCCAAATGCATACCAACATCAGTCTATTATTAGAATTTGGTGATGAAATTTTAGTTAGGTACTGCTTTTTGTTCATGTCCATCTTATTTCTCAGTGTTCTTCTGCAAATATGCATTTTAATTGAAGCTACTTGGTACTTAAACCATGAATTTTTCTAAGTAAGGATATTTATGGCCTATCTGGGTACAACAGCATTGCAGAATACTCTGTCTGCAACTCAATCATCAAACCTACCTACATGCTGACATATGAGAGTGCTACTGAGCTGCTCAACTTGAACTTGGAAGAGGAGATTGAACTTAAAATTCTTCATGAGGCCGCAACTCTCAGATCTCGATGGCGCCGCCAACAGGTTAGATTCCAGTATTTAGATGTAGCATTCCTAGATAAGTCTTCTTGGTGACACTATTTTGGAGTTGCTATTGAGATCACACCTGTGATCTCAATGATTCGTTTAGCTTTCATGCAAATAACTGATCATGTATGGTATGAGATGGCGTAAGAAGCACAAAGCTCGGCAGGGAATAAACAATTAAAAACATAACTCTTAGAAAGCAGAATTCTCCACACCCCACTCCCTCACTTTATGGAGTTTCTGTGTTGAGCTTGGAAGCTTGCTACCCATTTTGCTGCAAGTGTAGTATTATCATGTGTGTGCTCTTTGATCTTCTAGATGAGGCTGGTTGCAAGCTTTCATTGGGGGTTTGTCTCGACTTTAGATTTTGATTGATTTTAAAAGCATTCAGCCTCTTTTAGTTTGCTTTTATAAATTACAATGAGTTAATGGTTTCTTGATTGATCATTTGTGGCAAAATTCTCATCTGAAATGAAATAACTGTAAAAGCATTTGCATCTTTTAGGGTGCAATTGACACAGCCACATTAGAACCTCGTATCAAGGTAGTTAACCCAGAAGATCCAGACCCATCAATCAATCTTTATGTTGAAGATCAGGCTGGTCCTGCCATGCGACTCGTCTCTGAGATGATGATACTCTGTGGAGAAGTTGTAGCCACTTATGGATCCTATAACAACATTCCTTTACCGTATAGGGGGCAACCCCAGTCAAACATTGATACATCTGCATTTGCACATCTTCCCGAAGGACCAATCAGAAGCACTGCTATTGTTAGAATAATGCGTGCTGCTGAAATTGATTTCAGGAAACCTGTACGCCATGGCATTTTGGGAGTTCCTGGTTACGTCCAGTTTACTTCTCCTATTCGTAGATACATGGATCTTCTTGCTCACTATCAGGTGTTTTTCTTTCCCTTAATCCACCATATTTAGTCACAGGTCTGAAGATTTGTGGGATGAGATGTTAGCCTTAAGCTTACGTCTCTCTTTTGTCACTGCTGTTTAGTAGTTCGAATTATTATCTTGTTTGGGGAGTTGGTGGGGTATGATCAGGTTTATTCAATTTTGCTTTGACTAAGCATATGAAAATTGATAGAGGTGCAAAACTATCTGAACAGGTGAAAGCAGTCCTTAGAGGTGAACCTCCTCCCTTTTCAGCTGGTCAGTTAGAAGGGATTGCAGCAATCAACAATATGCAAGCTAGGTTAGTTAAAAGACTTTGCAGCAGCAGTCTACGCTATTGGATAATAGAATTCCTGAAAAAGCAACCAAAGGAGAGAAGATATCATGCACTGGTCCTTAGATTTATTAAAGATCGGATTGCATCCTTACTGATCATGGAGGTAAGCATCATTTATGGAAAATATGTTTTTGACTACAGAATTTACGCTTGAATTGCATTTTTCCCACTGCCATCATATATCCCTGCCCCTTCATTTATATTCTCTTTCTCCTCTCACATACGCATATCAAGTTGAAAAGGGTGGGAAATTTTGGTGGGGAAACCAACCACCTTGCCATTTTGGTCTACATTGTTCTTTTGTTTGTGCTTTGATTGCCAATAATGAATTGCTCTCTGCAGCACGATTTAGCAATAAGCACAACCTACTTTGTCACATGCGAAGAGTAAAATCACAATTCTCCAATTTATTTCAATCATCATTGACCGCTGTGATTTCCATTTCTTTGAGCCAGTTTCACTGATGATCGTCCGTGTGCTGTTTACATTCTACAATTTTTGTTTCCTTTTCTGGCAGGCTATTTTTAGTGTCCTGTAACTCTTGGTTGAACTAATTGGTTGGTTCCTAATGCTGCAGGTGGGATTTCAAGCATCTGGTTGGGTATCTGAGGGGGTACAGATAGGGGATGAAGTGCAGGTTCAGGTAGAACAGGCTCACCCACGTGATGATTTTCTTTCCCTCAAGGAGGTTAGTGAGGGATAAAAGTGCTCCTTTTGAAGTCTAACAGAGCAATGCCATAAAGCTCCATATATTATAAGGCATATGCTCTTTCAGCCTTTTTTTATTTTTATTTTATTGACAGAACGATCAGAAAAGGATGAACATTAAGTCCTGAAAAGTGCAATTCTGCAAAGTATGTTCCAGCATTGCAAAAGAATCTTAGCACTGGAACTAACTTGAAGAAATACTGTTAAAATTTCTGATGTCTCCGTCCGGGAAGCGTCAAAACTCCACTGAACTCTGGACAAGCTGAGTTTGGTTTGAGGCATGTTTCTAATGATACAGCTAATTGCAGCTTCACCAGAGGTTTTGTTGTTGGATAGCTGAGTGAGCCTTTGTGGACATCCTTGTAATCTTGGTTCTTTGTATTATGTAACAAGATTGTTTGTCTATGTATATATATATATATATATATATTGGCAATGACATTTTGCTATATTTTGTTATTAGATGTTTCTCACGCTTAGCTTGCATTTCGACTATGCCTAAAATTGATCATGCACCTCCATGTGCAACGCTTGCTGTATCCATAATGAACTTATGATTTATCCTCTGTGTTTCTTTGAAATCAGAAACAGCATCTCTTTTTTCATCTGTGGTACGAAAGGAACCCCTGTTTATGTTCAACCAAACATTGTGAATTCCTGTTCTCTGAGAATTACATCAAAAGTTGACAAACCACACTGTTGTTCGGTCCCCAGACAAAGAAACGTCACATGCCCATGAAGCTCAACTTTGTCCTCCTCAGACCAGACAGATTTTCTTTTTGGTGTGTGATCGGTGCATAGATAAAGACTGGGCCGTTAATAATTGTCGAGAACTCAATTTCCATTTGAATAAAGCTGTCCCTAACTAATATGGAGATTAGAGAGAGAGAGGGGGATGGCTCTGAAAAGGTGCTCCAAGTACGACAGCTTTTTGTCGAATCATTGGAAAAAAAATTAAGAAACCTTTTAAAACAAATTTCGCCTTTTTGGTTTTCTATGTTGTGGATTGGGGTTTCAAGCCTATGCCCTTTCTGTGATGACTCTGTACTAAAAGTTCATCCCACAAACAATACTAAGCATTGAATTTTGCAGTGTGTGGACAAAGCCTGAGGTCCATCAGGGGTTGTCCTTGAGGCTGGCCCTTGAAATTGAAGATACTGATCTGGTGGGGGATACTGAGATCACATCACATGGAAGCATGATGATGATGATATATCAGGAAATTTGAAGCTCAATTGGTGTATGCTGTCCCGTTTTATGAGGTCCTACCCACATGCCACCTCTATGCAATTCCTTGTGTCAGCCCCTGTACTCTTTGTAAATTCCTTCGAAAACACACTCCCATTGTGATCAGTACATAGCTTCTTCGAGTGAAAATAATCAAAGAAGACATCTGTAGTTGGAGAATCAATCTGAAGTGAAATATGCCTTTTCTCTGTTACACAGATTGTTGATATTGTCCATGTTTAGAACTTGTTTTCCAGTTTCTGATCATCAGGGTCTCCCTGAAATAGTCTATGAAAGGTAATTTACAAATCATGGCAATACTATATTGTATTAACAAGGATCAGAAAGTCAATACAAAAGCAAATATTAACTTGATCAGTGTAAAAGCTCCCCTGCCAATGAGGTCAGACATCGAGAAACAAGCCATGTTACACTATTCCATTGCTTATAATATCAATTGACCATGCACCACAGACATGAGTTACTTTTCTTTCTTTTCGTCTTATGCGGTGTGCATTAATCTCAGGAAGTTAATTCCATGTTCGCTTATACTACGTGAAAAGCACATGTACATGAAGAGATACACCAACGAAATTTGAGGGTGTTTTCTGAAGGTACCTCATATATATATATATATATATATATTATTGACAAGAAAATTGGCTTCATTTTTTTAGTGTCATTGAATAAATTATGAAATTAATTTCTAAGTTAGAATTTTAAATATATTATTGGGTAAATTACAAAAATATTACTGAACAATTGTGACTCTAAACTAAAAAAAGTAACAATAAAACAAACTAAGGGATCGTTTGATGTTACTGTTAGTTGTAGTTTTTGTGTGTTGTCTTCGGTTTCTATGCTGTTATCCTTGATTTTTGTGCTGAAATAGTGTGTTGTTTTTTTCGGTTTTTATGCTATTTTTTTGATTTATGTGTTTAAAAAAACAAGAAACAAAAAAAAAAAAACTACACCAAACATCCTCTAAGTTAGAATTTATTGCAAAATTAACCCACCATAATCTCTCTGCTAACCATGCTAATATGATAGACAAGTCAACCGAGATTTTGACACATGGCTTCCACGTTTCCTATACACATAGATTTTTATTATAAAATTTTAAATCATTTTAAGGGTTATTAATATTATTAGTTTATTGTTAAAGTTATTACTTAAGCAAACATTACTAACCATCTATTTATTAATATAAGTTAATAACACTCAATTAACTTAAGTTGCTAAAGCTACCTGCTGAATAACTCTACTCGACATCTTTATTGTTTTTATCCGGAAGATATTTGAGACATTACTCATTTAGGATTTGTCTCTCTGAAGAATATTCTCATCAATCATCAATGCTAAGCAAGGGCATCATAAAGGTAAAATCAAAGGCCTTATCAACATTTTCACCAGATTTCGCTATGAAATCTTTATGCTAATTTGAACGAATAATTGATGATAGTGTTTTATGTTGCCGTTGCTAGCATTTTTCTTCTAATGTTATTGTTCCGTCTTGCTTATTAGTATTTTAAACTTAAGACGTTGTCGTTCTATTTAAGATGGGAGGGAGAAGATGTACAGTTTTCTTTTTGACAATTAATTCATTAGTTTACTGTATATATTTTGCAAGAATAGAGTAGAACAGAGTACTTCGAATATACACACAGAAACAGTTATCTCCTTCCATATTTCTTGTGTTTTACATATTCAAGATTGCTCAAGATCGTTCATGGTATCAGAGCCAAGGATCCTGACAATTATTTGTAGTTGACTATAGTGTTGAATAGCTATTTGCTTTATTGTCTATGGAGGGAGTTATGGAGGACGGTAGTGAAGCGTATTCTCAGCATATGTGTTCTAGACATGATCATGATTCATTGCTGCTATAAAGCTCCGATCATTGAGGTATGGTACTTGTAACCACACCCCTTATTGGTAACAACTACCTATCATGGAGTAAAGCCATAAGGATTGCATTAGGGGCAAAGGATAATTTAGGTTTTATTACTAGAAAATGTGCAAAACCTAACCTGATTCAATGGAATATGATAGATAGACTCGCGTAGAATGTATGGTCATATCTTGGATATTAAATTCAACTGTAAAGGATATTGTAGAGGTATTCATATATACAACATCGGCACGAAGGTTGTGGTTAGACCTTGAGGAAAGATTTGGTGATTCAAATGGACCTTTGTTATATCAATTGCAAAGGGACATTACTTCTATAACACAAGGAAATTTATCGGTGGTCAAGTATTTTACCAAAATTAAAAGGCTATGGGATGAATTATCATATCTCATGCCCATACCACAGTGCACATGCAATCAATGTACTCGTGGTCTAGGGAGAATCACGGCTGATAGAGCTTTTTCTAATCAATTAATGCAATTCCTAATGGGACTTAATGAGAGTTATGACAATATCCGGAATCAGATATTGGGATCCACTACTGAATGTAAATAAGGCATACTCAATAGTACTTCGAGTTGAGAAACAACGTGAGATAAATATGGGAGTTTCTAATAGTTTTGAGAGCAATGTTATTTTCTT
>JAOXYD010000004.1:17927482-17937715 GCA_028565735.1 Pinacopodium congolense | reverse complement strand
TGCTATTCATAGATCACAACTTCTTTTTAAAACACATGATATATATTATTATTAATTATAATTCTAATTTTATATGGCCAAGAATTTGTTTGTTTAAATAACTTAAATTTAATTAAATACAACCTTTTTTGTGTGGGTACAACAAGATTAAGGAAAACAAAACTAAACAAGGTATCTTTTAGGAAAGAAGACACTTGCTATATCTCTAAATAAAAACTTAGTAATGGCACTAGGAGAAGAGGGGAGAATATGACAACTCGAAGCATAACTAATGGTATGTTTGGAGAGCTAATCAGCTGCAAAGTTTGCTTCGCGGTAGACTTGATTATGCTTCACTTTCCAGGGTCACAATAAAAGCTCGTGGATGCTATATATGAGATCTTAATTAAGGTTACAATGATCTATATTTATAGAGAAGATTTGAACTGTAATTTGAGTGCCTTGCTTCTAGATCCTTTTAGATTCCCATAATTATGGTTAGAAGAGTTTGGTTTTTGTGAAACATATTGCTAAAAATAAATTTTCTCCACATATTAATGTCCTCTGCAAGTTTTTTATTGGCTTTATATAAGGGGAGATGATGTTCCTAAGAATATTTGACATAGTCATGGAAGTGATCGTAGGTTAACCAAGTCGCTTGAAACCTATAGGGATGTTTGCCTTAAGAAGAAGGAGTGACTACAATCATTTTGATAGGGAGAGGGTGGTGGTCAAATTTCAACCTTGGAAGGTGGAGCACAGAGGCTTTAGGGAACTTCATTCTCCAATAGACATTAGAGATGGCTCTATTAATTCTTTCTTTCACCTTCCCACGCTGTCAGGTGAATTTTAACCCTACATATCCCAAATCAATCATATTGCAGATTATCATCCATTCTTGTAACTTTTTACAAGGTTTGCTTCTTAAAATTGATCTGCCCTATTTATCAATGTGGGCAAAGAAAGCATTGAAGTCGTAAGTTACAAGCTAAGGTTTGCCATTCTTAGGATTAATAGTTCTAAGATTGATCCATAACTGTTGCCTCATCGAGGGGATTGAGCTCCCATACATAGCTGTAAAAAGACCCTATATCCTTCTTATCGATAGTGATTCTCACATGTAACAATTGTTGGGTTTGTATGATAGTTATAACCAAAATAGTTTCTTCCTTCCAAATTAACCATATATCGCTAAAAAAACTAGTAGCTTCTTCAATTATGCAGCTTATGAAGCCCCATCTTATAAATATTTTCCTACCTTTATCACCACAAAATTTTGGTTCAAGTTAAGCCACGAAGAGGGTTCTATAGACATAAATCAAAATTTTGAGAATTTCTTAGAAATCATGATTGGCAATACCTTGACAATTCCAGACTAATAACATAATAAAAGTGAGGAAAAAAGAAGGAAAAAAGACATTAAAGGAAAGAAAAACCTCTATTGCTCTATGGGATCCATATTAGGCTCCTGCAATTCCATTGTTGAAGAGGGTGGCCCTGCTCCATTATTTTTGCAACATAGGAAACTATTAATTCCTGTTTTCCAAAAGAAAAAAAAAGAAATGGGTTCATCTTTTCCATCCTTAGAGTCGAGAGGTTTTGCATTGCAGATGGTGTGTATGATATTCTTGTTAGTGAGGAAATGGCTAGTTGAATATAAGGTATTAGAGCAAGTGACTACAGTATCGTGTAACACGTGGGGACTAGTAGGTGAGTATGGGAGTTTGTTGTCATATTTATGATAAGGTGTGGAAGGCTTGCTTCTGTTGACATTTTCAATAGGATTAAGTTTCAAACAAGAATTGATGGGCTCACATCCTTGGGTGCCATCTTAGGAGACATTGAATTACTAGTTAAAATGCCTTTGTCTTTACTCATGCTACCATTAGCTTGAACATTCCATGGTTATTCGATCAAAGAAGCTTTCTCAAGATGAGTGTACTGGGGTTCTTAGGATTCTATTCTAATGATGTCACGATCCTCTTCCTTTACAGTTTGTGTCGCATGAGCGTCATCATGTTCGAGGATAGCAAATCTTGACCCAATTTTACTGTGACAAGTTATCCTTGCTTAGCTTCTTGGTTTTGCCCATCTTAATCATTTCGAGTTGTGCCCTTATTTCCTAAACCTCCATTTCTTCTTCGATTGGCTTTTTGCATAATCATCTAGGAGTCATAGTTTTCATACAGATGTGGCCTCGCTAATTCCTTTTCTTATTGGACAGTTTTAAAGGGACCTAATTTCATTGTTCATCGACAAGGTCTATGTCTATCTTTGTATCTTATAAGCATTCTTTAGACTTGTGGTCATAGATACTAGATTTAAAGCAAATAGCATGAACTCCTTTATATTCCAACTTCCATACTCTTCTCCATAGTTTAAATTTAAAGACCAGTGGTTTGGACAAGTTGATTTCAATATAAAAACATGCATACTTTCCCCTTGTAGCATCCAGAGTATTCTCATCTAATATGAAAGTGTATCCTATGTAATTTACAAGTCTTAATAAAAAAACTTTGTTATGATATTCAATGGGAAAGTTAGGTACTTTGATCTAGACCATAAGTTTATCAATCACTGCTTCTGAAGTATCAAAGTTAGGTGTTTATTGTCTAACTGTTAGGTAATGATCGGCTATCATCTATGGTCCTCTAAATAAAATATTTGTTTTATCATTAACACTTTCATAACGGGCAAAATAAAAGGCATTCCCAAGGTCAGTAATATACATTGGGGCTTTTAGTTTCCATATTTGATTCAACCTCCTGGATGGGTAGGCAAGTCCTACTTGGTCTACCCGTAAGCTTGAAATTGACAAAGTTTTTCCATTATTTGAGTAAAAATTCTTTCTCTATGGCTGTAAGTTTGATTAAGGGACATTCTCAATTGTCGTCTTCTTCCTTGTCTTCTTCCAATAACCTATAATCATCTGAATTTATTTCAGGAGCAACACAATCAATTTGATTCGCTAGAAGGCTGTTTTAGTTGGAGAGTTTGTGCTCTGGGTCTTCGTCATAGGAAGGAAGCACTTAGGTCTCTATAAGGTGTTCTGATGGGGATGAGCCATTACCAGTAGCTCTTTTGGCTTTTTTCTTATTTCTTCGTAAAAGTGGGCCTTCTCTTCAGTTTCATCATGATCGGGATCTTGTTGGTTTGCATTAGTCATAACCTTAAGCAAATATAATCTATTAATATAAGATAAATTATATTCAGGCTCTGCGTCTCATGCTTTTGTTAGGTCACTAGTTTCTCACGTCCGAGTCATCTAGCAATCACTTTCACCAAGTGATATACCTAACAGGGCAATGGAATTCTAGTGTCCATGTCTTCAAAGTCATCGTACTTGGAATCATTACCATTTAGGGGATGTTTATTTAGGTTACGGGTTATGATTTTTTGTTGTGGTTGTTGTGTTTTCTTTTTTAATTTCTGTACTGTATTAGTGTATTTTCTTTATCGATTTTTGAGTTTCTAAAAGCAGGAAACTAAACCAAAAACTAAAGTCCAACTAAACATAGCCTTAGTAACTCTAATGTAGCTTAATATGAAACGCAAGTAACATGAGGCAATTTTTAAAGACAACACTCGCAACTGGATAAGGAAACATAATGTAAACATAAAAAAAGTATAGGTGACATGTTTTCAAAAATTAAAAATTAAATAACCCAAAGCAGACATTTGCTGCAAATAAAATTCAAGGGAAGACCCTTTACACTGTGCACCATGAATCAATTTCCACTAAACTAACCAGATACATTCACAAAAAATGACACCCAAGTGGAAGCCTTAGGAAGCTATACTGTGCACCATGAATCAATTTCCACTAAACTAACCAGATACATTAAAAAAAAATGACACCCAAGTGGAAGCCTTAGGAAGCTATCTACAGAACTCACTATAGTTCCAAAGCTTTCAACGTAGACCAAATCTGATTGATCTTTGATCTAATAGTTTTATGGAGAATAGGAGATTACAGAGACTACGATAATTGTCAGATCCCCTATTAGTTCTGATAGATTGACAGCTCAATGTAAGTTATTATATATTGCTCATTTCTTTGCATTTTGTGCTCTCAATCTATTCACCCAGGTAGGATATTTGCCTAATAATGGTCATTTTGTTTCAATTTGCTTCCTTTAGGGTTTTGATCATGGCGATTGCAATCTAGAATTATACTTAGTTTAGCTGGATCAACTCAAAAGGTAGGCCTATCTCTCATCATACCTAGGCTTGAAATCATTATTCAATAAGTTGTATAGTCATCACTATACACCCTAATCTACTCATATTAACATGAGATTCCTTTTAAAGTAATATAACCACTACATCAGACTCTAATAACCCATATGTTACTTCCTTTTTGAGGTTCCATTGAATCGTATATTTTGAAACATGCCTACTAGTAAATCTTGTCTAGCTATATAAAGTATGTCTACTAGCAAATCTTGCATATTTTGAGTATTTTGTAAATTTGTTTTTTTGATAAAGAAATTAATTATAAATAGCTCAATTATTCAACTTTTAATAATTTTTTTACAATAAAAAAGATAACTCTTAACTACCAAAGAGAGATACACGCATATGCTAGTTTGTTCAGTATTTTTTTCTTTTATAAAAAAAAGACTGTGTTTTTTTAATAATTTTAATATAATCAAATATTTTTTATTTAATACTTACATTTTTTAAATTTTATAATTAAATCAATTTTAATTCAATTAGTTTTTATTATGATTTTTGGTCCATTAAATTCCTAATATTTTCATGCAAATATTATAAATATAAGTTTGATTTAACTTATTTCTTCTGCACCACTCTTAATGATTCTTCTAACCTTCTCTTACAAAGAAAGTAAAGAACCTCTAATCTATTATGTTAATCTTGATGAATCTATGATGTATACTAGTCATGTCTATTTAAAAATCAAGTGCAAGAATAAACAAAATTGTGAATGTCATGTAAAGAAAAAGAAGCATTTAAGGAAACAATCAAGAGATTCTAGGCATGTTTGGTTGCACTTCTTATTTTTGTTTTTCTGTTTTTATTTTCAAAAATAGAAAAATAGAGGAAAAATATTTTTAGTTATATTCTATTTTATTTTTTTGTTTACAAAATCAGAAAATTAGAAATAGAAATAAAAATAAGATTTTTTTTGGGTTTTTTAAATAGATTCTGTAAACAGATTTTTTATATTAAATAATTAATATAATTTGTTTACTTACTAAGTATTTTTAAGGTGTATAAAAATGTTTTAGTCTAAAAATTTAAATTTATTTTATATTTGATTGTCACTCTTCTCAAATGACAGAATTTGAGACAATGGTTTTTTAATGTAAAATATAAAATTAATTTTTATTATATTTAAATTTAATCTTTAAAAATTTAATAACTAATTTATAATTGATGTTGGAAAATATTTTTTCAAAAACTAAATTTATTGCAGTTAAAAATTTCTCAAATTATTATTACTTAAGAACAAAAAAATATTTTTTTCCAATTAACTTAAAAATAAGGAATCATTTAATAATTTATTAAAATACCCATACATACATTGATCAAGATTTCTATTTTGCACAAAACAAAACAGCATGATAATTGGATTTGCATGAACGTTCGCTGATGTTGGCAGGAAAATCCATGTTTTAAGCATGCTCCAGCCTTCCAGGGCCTTTGGAGCAATTGAGAAGACGTTGGCGTCTAGAATCCAGTGATCGAGGAGTACCGAACAAGCAATTTGGTCAAATTAGACCTCAGGCCATAATCAATTTCTAAAGCCTTTTCCTTTTTTTTTTTTTTGTGAGGATGATTTACGTTCTGCATTTATCTTCACGCCTCTTGAGTTTCACCTCTGAACAAAACTCTTCACCTCCTTTTCCTTTGTCCGAATCCATTTTGTCAAATGGCAGAAACTTATTCGATAATTTGAATGAAGCCCATTGGATTTCCATAAACATTGGGACCGTAGCAGCGTAGACTGTAACTTCGTTGTTTCTTTGAACCCACATTCTTCCATTGTTCAAGAAATATTGAACTCCAAGAATGTCACTTTGGCTCGTCTTTCTTGAACATAGAAGAATTCCAAATTCAAGTTAATGATTCTTGGAATGAAGATACATGAAAAAGTCTTTAATTATTAAGAGTAAAGGCATAGCCAAATACAGGGACCAAACATATTCCACATGTGCTTATGTTCCTGTAGCTCTTTCCGGTGTAAAAACATTTGCTGCAGCGGACACAGAAATACGTGTATTACATGATTCAGACTGTCCCTGAAAGTTGTCTGAAATGAAGGATGAAATACTTGATCCAAAACTGAAAAGACAAAACTGTACACTGCTTGAATAAACTCCTGAAACTTCACTCTCTTGAAAAAAGTGGGGAAGCTGATGGCCGAGGATAGGCGGTCGGATGAGGATTGGCATTGCCAGTGGCAGTTGGTTTTTCCTCCTTTTCAGTAAGTTTATTTGAAACGTCCTTTGACTGTTGAAGCTGTTCTAATGTCCGTACCACCTCCTTCATTGTTGGCCTGAACTTTGCATCAGCTGCTAAGCATTGAAGAGCAAGTTGCGCCACCTTTTGGACCCGACTCAGCGAGTACTGGCCTTCAAGACGAGCATCCATAATGTGCAGAACTCTACGCTTGTTTGTTAGGTATGGTTTTGCCCACTCCACCAGGTTGTGCTGTCCTGAGGGCCTATTCTTGTCTATTGCTCGTCGACCAGATAAAATTTCCAGAAGTACAACTCCGAAACTATATACGTCGCTCTTTGCAGTTAAATGACCTTTCCAACATCAACATGAAATTATTAATCCGAATGCAGTATGTGACATCATATCTAAGAACCACAGAGATCACATTCCAAAATATTCCACTGGTAACATAATGATAGTAAACACATAGTTTTAAGCTTCTCATGGGGAATTGAAGAATGATGCTCGGAGAAAACAATGGCTAGACGTGAGAACCTCGAAGCAATACCTTAATTGTCGAGTATGAACTTAAAAGAGCTTTGAGACAATTAGGATATATCATAAGGAACATAAAGCAGCTCATACAATCAAATTTTCCTACCTGTGGCCAGATACTCAGGTGCTGCATATCCATGTGTCCCCATGACTCTGGTAGAGACATGGCTCTTATCACCAGTTGGTCCATCCCTGGCCAACCCAAAATCAGAAAGCTTTGCATCGTAATTCTGTAAATGTATAGCAAAAAGCCAGCAAAGAAATGGACGAGCCTGTATTACCTCTGAATCATACTAACTAGTACAACTAAATTACACAGAAGTGCTAAGAGATATCAGAAAGAACAGCATACCGAATCGAGTAGGATATTAGAGGTCTTAAAGTCGCGATAAATGACCTGTACTTCAGAGCTATGAAGAAATGCAAGTCCTCTTGCAGCACCAAGAATAACTTTCATTCGAGTACTCCAAGAGAGTGGATGGACATGAGACCCTCCTATTTCATAATGAACAAATTGCTTCAGTATCAAAATCTAGATTACAACTCAAAGGTCAGGGAATGGCCTGCTCTTTTGCAACCAAGAAACCAGAAGCAGAACTACTACAGAGAACGAGAGAGACATACTCCTGAACAAGTGATTCTCCATGCTGCCTCGAGGCATGAACTCATAAACCAGTAGCCTATGCTCATCTTCTAAGCAATAGCCAATCAATTTAACAAGATGAGGATGACGTAATTGCCCAAGGTAGTTTATCTCAGCCTGCACGTCCAAAAACACAACTAAAATCAGCCTGCTGGATTTAATCATCAGATCAAAATTTAGCAGTAATTGTGAACTTTTTCTTCCCACAAACAAAAGCAGCTACGGCCTAGATAGGTAATAACAACTCTAACTTGGGTAGAGATATTTCATCAGAAGATTTGGTGAAACAATTAAGCAGTAGCAAAATATATTCCTTACCAGCCATTCCTTATGACCCTGGAGACCTTCTTGGTTAAGCCTCTTCACAGCAATCACCGAACCAGTACCAGGCTTCATGGCTTTATCAGTATGCTCATCAATCCACCCCTTGAAAACTGAACCAAAGCCACCTTCTCCTACCACACTATCCGGTCTAAAGCTTTTTGTGGCAGTCTTCAGCTCATTGTAGGCAAAAACCTTCAAATTAGATGACTGCAAGATCTCCCCCTCGCTCCGAGGAGTTGGAGGAACAGAAGATGATGAAGATAGTTTGCTACTTGAACTACTCAAATATTTTCCATCTCTGCCGACACTCCTTGAATTCAATCCTACACAAAAACACGCCCTAAATTATGTTAGTTTCTACATTCCATTGCTCACAACCAAAACTCGATGAACAGATTCAAGTTATTTCCAAGTTTCTTCATATCAAAGCATGAAACAAATTACAAGTTGCAAATTAAGGGAATGAAACCCATTTCAACAAAATTAAAAACAAGCAACAAAGAGAAGGAACTGCTCAAAAAAACCAACGACTAATCCTAACAGAGCAAAATGAAAAACCTAATGTTAAGATGAACAAACGCATAGATATTCCACCAGTTTCTCTCTCTCTCCCCCTCAGAAACACGCTCACACAACAGAGTTACCTGTATTAGAAGGGCTATATGCTTTGATTTGATTACTGCAGCAAATACCCATTAAACGCCACCTTCTCACCACAATTCTACAGCTTCAAAAACCAAAGGACAAAATTTAACCAAGCAAAACAGAAACCAAAAGGCAGATCTTGTCTCAAAAATGAGTGTTGTACTTCAAGAACAAGATCCCCTCAGTACACATAGGTTTGAGAACTTATTGGACAATACTTGGTACAGAGAAAGGTGAGATCTTTTTGGGAGCTTTTGCCTTTCTCTGCGGTTTATGGATATGTGGAAGAAGACCTGCAAATAAAGCAAGAAATGAAAGGGTCTTTACTAACTGGGTCTTGTTTTTGGTGGCCTTCTTAGACCATCGACATCATGGTTGACTGACTCTTTAGCTCTCTGTCCTCTCTCCTACAAACCCAACAAACGTCTACAGACTCACGACTACAGGAGTACACTCAAAATGGATAACACAAGAAACTAATAGATTATAATCAGACCCCTTTGTAAACTATGATTAATGCTGAGGTGGCCCACCAAAACTGCGTTTCCTTCTCTATCCCTTACCTGGTCTTCTGCTCTGTGCCCTCCCATCATAAATGCGAAGGATGAAAATGATAAACAGAGGGAACATGGGAAGTGTAGAAGACCAATCATGGAACACTATTCCAGTACATACAAATTTTCTTGCCTTTCCTTTTTCCATTCATCCAATTCCCAAATAGTAAATCTTTCTAAACTGAACAACATCTCCTCATTATTACTGTTTTTCCATTCAAATCAATGTCTAATGATTGAACCGCTATTTCCATTTTTATCAAATGGATTAATATTGAATCCCTTTTAGCTTGATGGATCAATCTGTGGTGACACTTTCACTTCAAAGTTTGGAACTTTCGTTGACAGCTGGAGATACCATACCATGTTCATCTTGTGACATCATTGGTACGCATATCTTAAAATCCTCTGTTTTTGTGTTAGTTAACTATTGTTTATTACAGCCATAAGATTCTATCATTAACAACTGCTTAATATCCATTTAACTCCGCGAAATTATTGTAGGAATGTGGACAAAGACTAGGTCAAGATTATAGCCTTTTCAGTAGGAGTTTTGGAAGGATGAGTCTAGACTATGTTTTTATTGGTCAGTAGTCTACGTCATGTGATAGAAGCCATCATGTTTCGTGTCAAAGGGTTTTCTTCTTATTTTGTTAGACTAGTTTATTTTAGTATTTGATGATTGATTAGAAGTAAATAAGTTATATTTTTATATTTTTATATTTTTCTTATATATTTTTATATACTTTTTATTTTACCTAAAGTTAATTTAATCATATTTTCCTTCTTTTTATTTTTTAGTTTTCATTTCATTTTTTAATTTCATTCTTTTTTTAATTTATAATTATTATTTATGTTATTTATTTATTTTTTTCTATTTTTTAGTTTCTATTTTATTTTTTGTGATCATTTTAAAGCTTACGTTCATATTATTATTATTTTTTCTTTTTCTCCTTATTTTGTAGGTTTTAAAGATTACAACCCACCGGAATCCCCATAAATTTTTTTGCCCTCTCTTTATGTTTTTTTCTTTTGTTTTGTTTATTTATTTATATATTGTTTTTGTTATGTTGATTGGTTTGTTTTGTAATTTTAATCTTTGTGTTCTTTGTCTTTGTTGCTCTC
>JAOXYD010000004.1:17910152-17927382 GCA_028565735.1 Pinacopodium congolense | reverse complement strand
CTTCTCAGTAGTTGAATCAAAACTTGAGCTTCAGGAGCTGGAAGCTCATTATCATCATCATAATCTATCTGTGTGGGAGCATTTTTAACTTCTGATTGTTTAATTTGATCCTCAACTCTCTCAAGCACTATCACTGAAGGGATTATCTTAAAATCAACATTGGTTGGAAGCTCCGTCTTCTTAACCTTATCAATATCTATTATGGTCTCATTCTCTACAAACATTGCATCTCGACTTTTTACAAGTTCTTCTCAACGAGATCATAAAACCTGTAACCAAATGCATTTAGACCATAGCCATAACTAACAAATATACACTGTCATATTTTAACTTCAAGTTTTGACCTCTCATCACTAGGAACATACACAAATGCCTTACATCCAAAAACTAATAAATGATCATAAGACACATCTTTTTCTGACCATACCCTTTCCAAAACATCAAAATTCAAAGGAACACATGGAGAAAGGTTTAAAACATATACCACAGTATTCAACGCTTCAAGCCAAAATGTCTTTGGAAACTTTGCATGCTAAAGCAAATATCTGACCCTTTCTATAAGTGTCATATTCATCCTCTCAGCTACACCATTCAACTTAGGTGTCTTAGGTGGAGTCATCTTGTGTCGAATATCCTGTTATTTACAATATCTTTCAAGTGGTCCAATGTACTTGCTTCCATTATTTGACTTAAGGCATTTCACCTTCTTCCCGATTTCTCTCTCAACTAGGGTCTGAAACTGGTTAAATACATCTAAAACCTGATTTTTTATGTTTTAGAGGATAAACCCACAGTTTTCTTGAATAATCATCAATAAATGTAATAAAATAATGAGAACCACCAAATGACATAGTCTTAAATAGACCACATACATCATAAATGTATTAACTGTAATACCTCAGGTTTCTTATGTGGATTTGCAGATCGCTTGAAGGAAACTCTATGTTACTTTTCAGCTATACCATAAGCATATCTCTTCAAATGCACACTATTCAACTCAGTCAAGCTCTTTTTCTTGACCAATATTCACATAGTTTTCTAGCTCATATGACCAAGTCTTTTATGCCATGTCTCTACTTTATCACCATTTTCTACTGCATTAACCATTCCTTCAGAGATTTTAGCCTATATCAAGTAAAGTGTAGAACATTTCTCACCTTGAACTACCACAAGATAACCTTTAGTCAATTTCCATTAGACATTATGAAAGGTGTCGCAATACCCTTCTTCATTAAGTTTGCCAGTGGAGATTAAATTGAGCCTGATGTTAGGAACATGCTTCACATTTTTCAGGAGTAACTTAACACTATAGTTACTCTCCAAATAAACATCACCAATACCAATAATTTTAGAATTGCCATCGTTACCCATTTTGACAATTCTAAAATTACCAAGAATATAAAACGTGAATAAATCCTTTCAAGCTGTTGCATGAATAGAGGCATCGTTATCAATCACCTAACTGGTTTCATGATTTGCCAAGTTGACAGAATCAACAACGTAGAGAACAAGGAAATCTTCCTCAGTTATAACCGCCACTTTCTCAGTATCGCTATCATCACTTCGCTTTTTATCATTTTCTATGTATTTTTTTCTATTTTTTACAAATCTTCTTAATATGTCCCTTTTTGTGACAATGGTGGCACTCAATGTTAGTATATCTGTTGGACTTACCTCGACTTTTGCTCCTGTCATTGCCTTTTGAAAATTTACTGTGATTTCTCTCCCTAGTAGTTGTAACCAAAACATCTGATTGTGAAGAGGTAGAACCTTGTGACATGTGTCTCATTTCTTCATTTAGAATACTACTTTTTACTAACTCCATAGTTATCACACTATTAGGAGCATAATTAGTCAACAAAATTTTTAAAGTTTTTCGAGAATCAGGCAACAACTCAAATACCATAAGTACAAGAAATTCATTATCAAAACTAACATTCATACTTGACAACTAATCTACAATTACTTGAAATTCATTCAAGTAATTCGCAACAGAACTTTCTTCTTTATATTCCAACTGTACTAACTTTTTCAAGTAAAATAATTTATTATTACCAGTCTTTGACGCATATAATTCCTTAAACTTATTCCACACATTTCTAGCATGGGTTTTACTACAAATATGATTGTATACATTATCTTCAATATATTACCTAATAAAATCGCATACCTACTCATGCTCAAAAGTCCACTCCATATCAGATTTATCTTCCAGTTTTAGGTAGCTAATACTGACAGATGTAACTTCATCACAAATAAGAGATCTTTCATCTTATTTTTTCATATGTGATAATTTGTGCTATTCAAATTTGTAATTTTGTTGAACTTTCCTCTATAATTACACCCGATAATTAACTGAAAATAGTTCTGATACCAGTTATTGGGAGAATAACGATAATAATAATATTATCGCAACATAATGGTAAAAATAATTCACAAATTTTTTTTACATATAGTGGGATAAAAAATAATTTAATCACAAATAACAAAATAATATGTGAAGAAATAAATCGTACGAGACATCAGAATTTTTTAAAATTACGGGCGTAAGCCGGTAAATCATCCACTATATAAAATAATATGTACAATAACCAATTTTTCTTACTCAATAAATAGGGGCAACATTACAAAATAATAATAAGATAATTAAAAAAATATCAGACCTAAAATACAAACTAAAATAAGTTTTAAAATAAAAATACATTTGATCTTGATATAACTATAAATTTTAATTAATATTTTTCTGACGGCTCTTACCCAACTCATTATATTTTTCTGAATTTTCTTTTATTTTTCACTTGTTGCTTTCAATACTCTCTGTAGCTGTACTACATCTATTTATACATGCACATAGCACATAAAATTTGACAAAAATTTACAACACGACCTTGACTAATAAAAAAAACAAAACAAACGTCACCCGAAAGAACCAAAAAAGCTGCCACTATCTTCAATAAGAAGAGAACACTGAATTTGACAAATGAGCAGCAAAATTGAAACAATAAAAGAGCCACGAAAGAACCAAAAGAAGCAAACAACCCTTGTCCCATTCAGCGGGACCACTAACATGCAGAACACCAGCCATGACTCTTTCCACCTTTGACTGATGCACTCTAGTCCATATTCCACCATTTGATCCCTGCAAGACCTGGGCTCGGAGGGTCTATTTGGTAAGGACGAAAGAAGGGAGCTTCCTGCAACGATGAAAACTTTTAAATTTTCCATGAACTGCTATGAACACCAGACAAATGCCTTGTTACCTTCCCAAAATTCTCATCTGCCATGGTTTGGGGTCAAAGTGTTCTCCGCCGTGGAAACAATATCCTTTACTGGTCAGTCACTGTAGGTAGACCGACCATCGAATTAATTGTCATAATTATGCTAGTACATTTGTTCGACTCTACTGGAGAAAAATAAGACAAGGCAAAAGACTTAGGAACTGACTGCACGTCCCTAAATAAACAGCCATATCTAGCCCTGATACACATGTTACCATCTGAGTGAAGTCACAGTTCAAAGGTTGGGTAAAGCTAAAAAGGGTGTTTCTGTAAAATCATCCAAACCTTTCAGGCTCCTTTCTTCTTGTTAGGTATGTCTAGAGCAAGCGGAATGTTCCTCAGTCTAGGTTTTTGTTCATCCAAAGTTTTAAGTAAAAAGGTCAGTGTGTGTGACAAAATTTATTAAAATGGCAACAGACGTTATAAGCAGATGTAGTGAAGAAGGGAAGAACGGCCGTGGGTTGGGGAGGCAGCAGAAGAAAAGGTCTGTCGTCGAGGGTGTTGGGCAGTGGAATAAGCGACCCCAGTAAGATTTTGAGGAAGGTTAAGGTTTATGGCACCCGAAATTCCTAAAATCGGATTTTAAAATGTTGAATCTCTATAAACCAAATATGAGACGCTGCTGGAAATCAGATTGAAGACTCTTCCACCGTCTCTACAGCAAGCTTTTACAGACTTCTAAGAGATTTGTGGACATGAAACAAAAAGAAAACATCAGTGTTTTACCAAAACACCCTGGCGCTCATAAACAAAATTTTAATTAAACATAAATTAAGTTATTCATGAGATGCTTGCACGTGTGATAAGTGTTGGGACGTGTAGTTTTCGCGAAAGACTTAACACCACATATATAATTGATTCGCATTTTCTTCAGGGAATCATGGACTTATGGTAATAAAGTCCAAGCTTTGATCACATCAGATAATTTTCCTGGAAACCCACAACCATTTTCGTAGTTTCTCAATAGGATATGCTTAAAGTTCCCATCGTTATGAATCCATTTCGGAAAAGATTCCACCTTTTCTTTATATCCACAAGAAAGATTGAATCTTTTCTTCCAAGTAACCATGGGGTTGAAGGTATTGTCAGCTCTCGACTCTGCAAGAACCCAGTACTATCACTTCAAAGCCATAATCGTAGCGGGCATGGGCTTGTTCACCGACTCCTATGATCTTTTTTGTGTCCCACCAATCATGAAGATGCTAAAACGGATATACTACGAGAACGTCGACGACGGCCATAACTACACAGTGGTTGCCTCGGCAATGGTGGGCATAGCTCTTCTTGGTGCGGTAATTGGGAACATAGTTTTTGGGACGTTAGGTGATCGGCGTGGAAGGCGAAACGTGTATGGTCTGGCATTGATGATGATGATTCTGAGCTCCGTAGGTTGTGGGTTTTCTATCTGCAGGACGAAGAAGTGTGTTCTGGCGAGTTTGGGACTGTTCAGGTTCCTGTTGGGAATTGGGATTGGTGGGGACTATCCTTTGTCGGCGACGATTATGTCGGAGTTTGCTAACAAGAGGACTCGTGGTGCTTTCATAGCAGCTGTCTTTTCCATGCAGGGTTTCGGGATTCTGATGAGCTGCGCCGTGACCATGGTGGTCTCCAAGTTGTTTGAGGTTGGATCGAAGGACTTAACGAAGAATCATGTCCCGAAGGATGCAGATATCGCCTGGAGGTTGATTCTGATGATCGGTGCAATTCCGGCGGCTCTCACTTATTACTGGCGGATGATGATGCCTGAAACAGCCAGGTAAATGCATGAAGTCAACTTCCTGTTTTCCATTTTTCTTATCAGAAAGTTCTGAAAAGATCAATTCATTACAAGTAAGATTGATATTGTTGAATCCGAGCGAACCCAAATCTTTTTTTTTTTTCTGATAACGTCAGTATTCATTATCCTGAATTGTTTCCAAGCTTGGCTGGATGCTAATCCAATTTTAAAATTACCGGAATCTCTATCTGAAATTGTGATTAATACTGTAAATGGATTCACTAATTAGTTGCATGAACATGATTTCCAGATACACAGCTTTAGTGGAGAACGATGCGATGCAAGCTGCAAAGGACATTCAGAAGGTGTTAAACGTCCCAATGAGCCAAGTTGCAGAAGACAGCCCTTTACCATCAGTTGATGCACCTTCTTATCCTCTCTTCTCCAAGAAATTCTTTCGCCGCCATGGCCGTGACCTCTTCTCATGTGCCATCACTTGGTTTCTCCTCGACATTGTATTTTACAGCAGCAACTTGTTCCAGTCCCATATATATGACCAGTTCCTGAAACTAAATAATGAAAAAAATGTCTATGAGGAAACTTTCAAGATTGCTGCTTTCCAGGGCGTTATGGCAATCTGTTCAACAATTCCAGGATACTTTTTCACGGTCTATTTCATTGATCGAATTGGAAGGAGAAAGATTCAGATTACAGGTTTTCTCTGCATGGGAATAGTATATTTTGCACTCGGAATACCATACTTCTATTGGAGGAAGGGCGAGAATAAAGCTTTCTTAATCCTCTATGGTCTCACTTTCTTCTTTGCAAATTTTGGACCAAATACTACCACCTTTATAGTCCCAGCAGAACTTTTTCCGGCCAGATTCAGGTCAACATGTAACGGTATATCCGGTGCTATGGGTAAGGTTGGTGCATTGATTGGAGCACTTGGATTTTCGTGGGCTTCTGAAGGGTATTCTTATAAAGATCCAAAGTCCATTCCAATGACAGCTGCTTTGGCGATATTGGGTGGAATTTGTTTGATAGGAATGGTTGTCACCTACTTATTTATGCCTGAAACAAAGGGAAGATCCCTGGAGGAGAACGAAATTGATGAAGAGAATCATGAGAGTGAACTTTCCTTCTTTAGAATTTTCCCTGGTGTTTAGGAATTGATCGGGCGGTGGACTTACTACTATTACTTGACTGCAATTTTCTGTAAGTTATATCCAAATGCCAGACATTGTCTGTACCGTATATAGTTAGGCTAGGAATTTTAGGATATTCAGATGTTTGTATAAATTTTAATGTATAATACTGCGCCTATTTGGTAGGCATCTTTATCAATATCAGATATATTAATGTTTAATTCATATTTCTCAGTTATTCCATCCACTGCATCAAATTCTTTGGACAAGAAAGTGAAAACAGAAGGGTTAAGGCAAAGAGTACATTTTGGATCTTAAAATTTTGCATCAAATACAAGTCAGACCCTAATATTTTGTAATATACAAATCCAATCTTAAGGTTTCATAATCGTCCAAAATAAATCTTAATGTTTGGAAGCATGTTTTAAAAAAATCTAACCGTTATCTGTCTATTAATACATGTGGCACTTATTTATTGGTTTAAATTTTTTTATGAGCCCCACCTAAAGTATGACAGTCCAGCTAAAACGCTAAATCTTAATGTTTGAAAAAAAAAGAGGTTAATATCATGAGTAGTCTCTGTAATTTTTCAAACTATCAATTTAGTCCTTATGGTTTAAAAACTATTATTTTAGTCCCTGAACTTTCATTTTTTTTCAATCAATGGTCTTGTATCAGATTTTGCTTATGTGAACCAATGAATTTTTGACATGTGTTCATACCATATCAGCAAAATCTGATAAAGGACCAATGATTGAAAAAAAATGAAAGTTTAGGGACTAAAATGATAGTTTTTAAACCATAAGGACTAAATTGATAGTTTGAAAAATCACAGGGACTACCCATGATATTAACCCAATTCTTTATCAGTTAAAGCTTTAACGCCAGCCCATCACAGTCCCTAGAATGTGTGAGAAACTCTCCCAACCTTGAAAGTCATAGTGAGTTGCTTATAGTCTATCTCAATTAGTCCAAAGGTCTCCAGTCATTATACTCTTAAAACTAATTGACATGCTGCAACAAGAAGAACATAATAATTTTTCGTCATAAGTTTACCTTGAATGATGATTGTGAGTGCTTGACATTATTCAACGCAATTTATTTTTTCTCAGTTGGCCACCATAACTTGAAACTTCTTACTTTGAATTACCGGTAACTCACACTTAATTACCATAGCTTGATCAATAAAGTTATGAGTGCTACCGTCATCTATGAGTACAATCACATCCCTATTTTTCAACTTGGCCAATACTCGTATAGTTTGGATATGACTGGTTCTAACCATTGCATGAAAAGAGATCTCGAGTATGACCTCATTTAATTTAGATTCAATAGTATTATCTTCGTCTAAGTCTGAATAAGTAGAATTGTCTATCATAAACAATTATGGATGTTCACATCGGTAACCTGGGACAAACTTCTCATCACAATAGTAACATAACCCCTCTTCTCTACGTTCTCACGTCTTTTGATTAGTAATTCGTTGAAATTTAATTGATAAATTATAACTTAGATTCCTAAG
Organism: Pinacopodium congolense; assembly: GCA_028565735.1. Classification (NCBI taxonomy): domain Eukaryota; kingdom Viridiplantae; phylum Streptophyta; class Magnoliopsida; order Malpighiales; family Erythroxylaceae; genus Pinacopodium; species Pinacopodium congolense. The sequence continues at coordinate 17,919,717 of JAOXYD010000004.1, read as the reverse complement.
CTGATTTGGTAGAGGACCTAATATATTAGTTGTTGAATTGAGATTCGACTTTGGTGCCACCAAGGTTAGCTAAGAGCGAATTTGTGGAATGATTTTCCTCTATAAGTGATTTTGTTCTTCAATCAAATGAACGACTCTTATTGCATATATTAATGTACGTCTCTAAAGCGTAAGAGGATAACTTTGGTAAATTCATCTCACGTAAGTGGTCCTCGAAATTTCGTCAACCATCGATGCCATTGTAAAGCAATTTCTTTTCGACGAAAGGAGGCGAGTTGCACTTGTTGATTAAGGGAAATATTATGAAACTGAAAGTATTATTGTACTTTGTATACCCAGCCATTTGGATCCTCTCCATTGAACTTTGAGAAGCACAAATTAAGGTGATAATGGTGAGGGTCAATTGAGCTATTATGATGCGTTATATTTGGAAAAAGTGAGGATTCACCAAAATAAAATTGGTTAATCTCTGGATGGGTACTGCTTGTAATACTAGACTTATAAAACTTGCAATTCAATTAACACTATTTGTAAGGCAGCTTTAACTTGATCAAAACTAGATGCATGTCAAGTTAAGGTTTCACTAACTTCATTACGAAATTCTACATTAATTTTGTTTCGAGTATCCATGGTTATGACCGGCTTTGATACCGTCTGATACGATGGAATTTAGTTGAGAAGAGAAAGAGAAGAGAGAAAGAGAGTTTAAGAGAAGGTTTAAAGTTTAATCTATGTGAATTTTATTAAGAATGATTTAGACTATTAAATAACCTTACACTGATGAAAATCTAACTAGGTATAATAACAATTAAAGATAAAAATCTAACTAAAGAAACCTTACAGATGTGGAAACATGTCCCACATTGGTACACACATTAGCACGTAACACAACAACAACAAAGGCATTGTCATATTGTCATTTGTAGGCACCCCAAAACAATGCTCATCGATACAAATCGACTGAAAGTAATGTTTAGGATACATGTTAGTTTATATCAAACTGACCTAATTTTGGTACAAATAAAGGTACGTATAGCACCAGATTAATAGACTAATCTGTGTTGACTTATACAAGTCAAACCAGTCGGTACCAACTGGCATCTGGCATATTAAAGGCTAATATATAAATATCTAAATATATCAATCGACTGATTAACTATTGATTGATCAATTAAAAACTAGTCAATTAATGTATCTAATAATTAATTAGTTGATTGATTAAGAATTAGTTGACTTAGTCTAATAAATGTTCATCGAATTTTTTTAATTAAATTACTATAGAGTTGACCTTCTAAATATAATGAAAGTTAACATATTAAATCATGAGTTTTTTTATCATTCATTAAAGGAGTGAAGTAAATGCTATATTTCATCTAAAAATATTAAAAATAATTCTTTTCAAACATTCTCTTTTCATATATAAATAAAATAGAAGAAAATAATATTTAATCTAATTAATATTTACTATTTTATTATATAATTAATAATAAAAATTTTAATTAATAAAAGTTAAAATTTATATAAAATAATATCATTTATATAAAAACCGTATTATTTTTAATTTTACAGTTGTATTACTGTATGTGAATTAAATATTTTATATTAATTTAGGTTGTTATTTATATAAATATTAATATTAATATTATTGCATTATTATTTTTAAATAAGTTTGAAATAAAATTAAACTCTATACATCATTTTATAAATCATTTGATAATGCTATTGATTTTATGTGAAACACAAATTACAAAAGCCGCTTGAAACAAAATCAATTACCATGTTTTGCCCACCATTTACTTTCTCGAGATAATTATCCAACCAATTACTCTTTGAGTAGATTAGAGAAGTGGAGGCTGTTTAGGGTCATTCGACCTAAATTGCATCTCCTTCTCATGTAATTATTTTTAAAATGAAAAGACGATGTAATATGAATAACGTATTTAGTAGTGATAAGTATTAAGCAACATATGTTTCATATCATAGAAAAACCTTATCTTTTTCTTCATCAAATCTCTTATATATTTTGGGGGTAAGAGAGTACTACAGTTTCAGGGTTTTTCATTTTTTATAAGAGAATTTACTAAGATTTAGTGTTGAATCCAAATTTCTCTCAAGGCTAGAAGAAAGCCCATGATATTGACAGTGAAGCTTTCCTGGTGATCTCATAATACTTTCTCAATTTCTTTCATTGCCAGGACTCTTGAGTGGAACAGCTATGTGCTCATGATGAAGCTGAATGTTGAACAAAATTCGAGTATTACTAAGAACTAAAGAACATTGAAACCTAGGAACATATGGAACAAAGTCTAAGTTACAATGATATTACAAAGTTTTAAGGAAAAAACAAATGATTATCAAAATATCTTAATCATAGATGTAAGGAACCAAAAAGATTCAATAAAGGCTCCATCTTTGTCTCCAGAAACATTAGGCCTAAACATTATCATTCCCTTCCATTTTTGGTCTTTGATCTAGTCATAGTTAGTGATGAAATTTTCCTTTCTCACTTTGGTCAACTTTTCTTCTCTTCTTTTTAATTTGCTCCCATGTTTTAGTTCCACACCATTTTTCACTTGTTTAATCCATTTCAAGTTTATAAAAACTTGGAGAGGTCACTTCCACGGAAGACCATCTCCCTGCTTGCCAAGATCTTTGGAGAATGCAATCAAGCGGACAAGTTCACGAAGATTTACTGCAAATAAACCATTTGAATGTGTTATTGATTGCATATAAAAAACATCAACTACAAAAGCCACTTAAAAACAAAACCAGTTACCATGTCAAACCGCCCGTCACTTCTTCGTTGACCTCTAATTATCCGACCACTTTCTCTTTGAGTAGATAAGAAAGTTGAGGTTGTTTAGGGTCATTAGAAATAGATTGCATCTCCTTCTTATGTAACTATTGTCAAAATAAGAAAGTCAGGCAATTCGTAAAATATATTAACAAATAAAAGGAAGTATCAAGTAATGTATGTATCAAATCATAAAAATACCTTATCATTTTTCTTCATAAAATCCCCTATATATTGTGGGGGTAAGAGAGTTCTTGTCCTTGTTCCATGTAATGAAACTTTCAAGCCCTGCAAAACCATAACTTTTTAGATTTTATTTGGATTGTAATGACCAACATCTCCTATCAATGACCTGTTTGTTCTCTGAAAAGGATGTTTCTGTGCACGTACCAATAAGATCATCAGGGACCTTTCCATGGTTCGAAGACGATTCTTCAGTATTCAACCACGATTCCATCAGTCTTTCGTTGTAGATTTTGTACCATAACTTCATTCTTGGGTGAGCATCATTAAACCACGGTAACATTTTTGTCATGCATGAGAGAAAGTAAAACCTCGGGTACACCGAGGGAGAGAGTGGCAGTGATTTCAAGAACTGAAACAAGAGGGAGCAAACACATAAAGAGAGTTAAAGAACAAGAGAGCCGCCATTAAAACGGCAAGAAGAGGAAATAGAAGGAGACAGGATAGATAATTTGTCAATGTGATTGTTGTGTCACCAATGGAACAGAAGGCAGATATATATAGCAGAGAATCTGGCCTGATAATGACTAACATGCATTTACTCATTTGGCTTTTCCAATGAAAAATTAGACCATATCAGATATTCTTCTTCAGGTATAGCAACCAATTTATTACACTTTCAACAGGATACATGTTAGATATTGTGAGTTAGGTATGAATTTATTACCTTACCCTACATTGAAGTTTCCTCCTCTTTCTTTGTGCCAAATGTCTATATGGAAATTGGTTCTTTTCCTCACCATTCACAAAGCAATTGCATTTAAAGAATGACTTTTAATATTATTTTTTTTACAGATACCATGTTTAATGACCAGTACACACCACTCCTTTATCTGCTATAACGAGATTTAAATAACAGGTATGAGACAAAATCTCCAAATGCAGTTGTTAACCACCATCTTCTTGTTGGAATAAAGTATACATGTGGGTCAATTCACCAAAGTATACATTTTATGATTTTCTTATTTCAGAATAAAAATAATATAAATATATATAATTTAAAACCCCTAAATAGCACAGCATTATCTATTGTATGCTTTAATTATAAACCAAAAGTAATTAAATCAAAAAGAACGTTATGTTTATTTAGTAAATCATATTTTTTAACATTTATTTTTCTGGTATTTGTTCAATAAATACTTGGATAATAACTTCCACTTAGATATCATATCAAAATTGTTATTATTTTATTTTAAAATAAGAATAATTTACGTAAAAAAGGTGTATATTTAAATACTTATTTTATATATAAAGTTATTTTAATCCTTTGACTTGTTAAACATTTTAATAGTATTGCATGTTGGATTTCGTATGTGCCTCTGCATGTTGGAGTGCTAACCATTTGAAAAATATAAGTTAATGTTGTAACTGAAATAGTGCTGTTCACAGGATTCTTATGGTCAAGCATGAAAATTACATGATTATTACCAGTTTATATTAAACATTTCACTGACATAGCAATTCTTTCTGTTAGGTTGCTTCTCACGGCCTAGATAGAAGCTCCAAGGTTCTTGGACGAACTACTACTGTTCGATCTTGCTTCTTGTTGTAATTGAGCAGGTGGACAAATCATTATTTGAGTTTATGAAGGTTTCATTACAACAGTTGCATAAATATTCTTATGAGAAAGCAACCATCATGAACCTGGATATAACAGACATAACTGAAACAAGAAAAAAAAAAGATGGAGAAATGCAAATCTACGTTAAGGTGCATTTGAGGAGACTGAAATAAGCATTTTGAGTGATCAATGTGTATAATATTCAGACTGCAGAGTATCAATTTAGTCACCACCATATTTGCTGAAACTTGGCACTCTTGGGTCTGCGGAGTGTCACCTTCAAAGATGTTCTTTCTGGTTTATTTCCATTGTGCTTCTCTTGGTCAAAAGTAAAATAAATTTGCCTCTCCATAGACATAAAGATAGGATCTTAACTGACCGGAAGGAGATGCAGTAAATGACTTTCCATTAGAAAACACGGAGCCATCATCCTGACAAGCCTCATAAAAAAAGCTTCATCTTGAAATCGAGTTTTCATTGAAGCATTTTTCAACCTTGCATTTTCATCAGAAACATTTAAGGAGCCTTTAGCTCTTAGCTGCAAACCGTAATATAGATTTCGGGTTTGAACACTTAACCCCTACTTTCCATAGTAGGTGGAGTAGAGAAATTGAGAGGAAACGAAGCTGGGCTAGAATTGTACTCAATGCTGATGATGTGGCCGTGAAACCAGCCTAACAGCCTACTGTAATGCAACCAAGTCTATCAACTTAATTTTTAGCAATAAAATGTCAAACTTCTTGGAGGTGTAATCTGATATATATGGTATGATGTATTTGGACAGTAGAAGGTATAAGATATGATGTGATTGGATCTATGTTATTGTTAGAAATAACCCAGTACAAGTTTGCCTAGTTTCCTGCACATTTAGCATATAAACAGTTTAGAACAATAAAAGTCTTGAGGGAAGGAAGAACAACATAAACAATAGAGGGAGAAAACTAGAAGGGTCCATGCGTAACAAACCAATTGTTTAATTATCTTTACAACATAATGATATTGTTTCCCTTAAAATATTTCTAAAGTAGCCAGTTCTATCGGCACTGCTTTAAACTGTAACAACTTCAAATGCTTAATCTACACTAAGCAACAGTATTTAGTATTAAGTCCAAACTTCTTTCAAAAGTAGATCAAAGCACATGGTGTTGATAATGATGGAATTTTCCTCTTTCTTTTGTGAACTTCTCTTCCTTTTGATTTGCTCCCATTCGAGAGCTCATATATTTGCACCTGATCATCAAGCCTGGCTTGAAAGAAGCTAACCCCTTCAGTCTGAATGATCACTTCTACCAGTCTTGTCAGGTTAGGTATAGTCTTCAAGACAGTGACTTCCTTTTCTGGTTCGAAACTGCGGGAGTTCTACCGAGAATGATGCCAAATTCTGTTCTATTGGATTATGAATCTGTAACCAACTCGGGGCGCCTTTGTTGGGTGGGTCGGTTCCCATGTTTCAGTCTCCAACCAAGTGATGTACTTAGGTTCTATACATAATGTGATTTGGACCACTGAATCAGTGGTCGTCCGGACATTGTTTGAAACATGTGGATGTCTTTCCATGTTAGTAAGATTAGTAGACTCGCTTGGAAAATTTAGAACAAGAGGATACCTTTGCATGCTAGAAAGATTAGTGAACTCACTTGGAAAAGTTAGTTCATCTTCTAAACTAGTGAGATCAATGGCCTCTTTATTCTCTGGAAATGATGTTTCTGTGGTAAGATTATCAGTTGCGTTTCCATGATTAGAAGACGAGTCTTCAATATTCAACCACGATTCTATCGGTCTCTGGTTGTAGATTTTGCAGCATAACCTCAATGTGTCTAAGTGAGCATCTTTAAACCAAGACAACGTTTTTGTAGTGCATTAGAGAAGTAAAATCTCGGGTATTACGAGGGGGCCGGAGAGACAGCAGCGATTTCAAGAACTGAAACAAGAGAAAGGAAGCACAAAAAGAGAGTTAAAGGAATAAGAGAGCAGCCATTAAAACAGCAGGAAGAGGGAAGAGAAGGAGAAGGATAGATGATTTGGAAATGCTATTGTTGTATCACCAAGGCAGCAAGAGGCAGATATATACAGCAGAGAACCTGGCATAACAATAACTAACATGCATTTACTTGGTTGTTTTTTCCAATGAGAAATTTGACCGGATCTGATAGTCTTCTCTTTACAACAAAAGTATTTTGTATTATATTTCACACTTTTTATAGGTGTATTCATATATTTTTATACTAGTATAATGTTAATATTAAGCCTAATATCATGCCATAAGTCCATTCCCTAGTATATTTGTAATACTTCCTCTTAAATTGGAGTATATTCGTTAATCATATCCAATTTATTACAGCTATAATTCATCTGTACTCAGTTCGAGGCTTTTGTGAAGATGTCTCCAAATTATTTTTTAATTTTAACATATCTTATAGAGATCAAGTTTTATTGTACTATTTCACGAACAAAGTGATAATCTATGTTAACTTGTTTGATTCATTTATGGAACACGGGATTAAAAGCAATTTGTAGAGCAATTTGATTATTACACTATAACTTTGTTGGGATAAAGAATTCAAGACCAATTTCTATTAGGAATTAATATATTCAAATTATTTCACATGTTGATTGTATTGTATCTTAATACCCAGATTCTATATTGAATTCAAATACAACATACTACTTCTTACTTTTCCATGATATTAAATTTGTCCAATAAAAAAGATGTAGCCTTTAGTGGATTTTTGGTTAATCTTAGAGCTTGCCTCAACATTCAATATGAGTGTATTCTTGACTTTTATATTACGTATCTAGTGTTCCCTAGCTTAAAGCTCCACTTAAAGAATATAAAATGTCTTCTAAGACATCCCAATGATGAATGGTTAAAAAAGACATAAATTGACTTATAATACTGATAAAACATGCAACATCATGACAATTTATTGTAAGGTAGTTTAATTTTTCAACTAATCTCCTATATTAACAAGGTCTTCAAATAATTCACCATTACAAGTAAGTTGTGAATTAGAAATCATAGGAGTATTGAATGATTTAACCCTCAATTTTCCAATCTCAATCAATAGGTTAAATGTATAGTTCCTTTGCAATAAAAAAAATTCCCTTTTTATTCCTCATTAGTTAGACTTATAAAAAGTATTTCGAATCTTCTAAATCTTTTGTCTGAAATTGATTGTGAAGGATGGACTTTAATATGATATGCCTTTAAGATCACTTCCAATAATAATAATATCATTCATATATAGAATAAAAATAATGATATTAGATGTTGATTTTTTATAGAAAACTAAGTGATCAGCTCTTAGTCTTGCTAAACTTCTCCATTGCTTGACTGAAATTTTCAAACCATGAATGACAATTGTATTAAATCATATAAAGATTTATAAAAATGGTAGACTTTTTCATATTGTCTTTAAGTAACAAATCTAGATGATTGCTTCATATACACTTCTTTAATATCACTATGTAAAAATGCATTTTGAATATTCATTTGGTGTAGGTGCCAATCATAAGTAGTTACTACAGAAATGAATGGACAAATAGAAGTCCATTTAGCAATAAGAGAGAGAAATTGTCAGAATCATTCACACATATGTCTGGCGATATCCTTTCGCCACAAGCTTAATTTCAAGTTGAGCAATGGAGCCATTAGAATTTACTTTGATTGCATACTCATTTACATTCAGTAGCCTTCTTCCCTACAAGTAAGTTTACTAAATCCTACATACCATTAGTATCTAAAGCAATCATCTGTTTTATTATAGTATTGCAACATCTAAGATGGGATAAAACTTCTTAAACAATTATTGGAATAATCACATAATCAAGTGAGGCAATAAAAAAACAAGAGTAGGAGGAAAACCGATTGAAAAAAACAAAGAAGGAAATAGGTTAAGTGCATTAACATTTATCTTTACGTAGAGTAATTGGGACATTAAATTCATTGACTATTGGATCTGATGTTGAAGAAGAGATATGTGAATAGGTAATGGTAATTTGATACACCAATAGGTCATCATCTACTTGATTAGAAGATGAAGAAATATGAAAGAATGAAAGGTGTTTGAAAAAGGTAACAATAAATGACATGAGATATTTTTTAAGAGTAGAATAATATCATCGATAAATTTTTGTGTGGACAAGAGTAGCCTAGGAAGACATATTTAAAGATATAAGGTTTAACTTAGTGATTTGAGGACGAACATCCTAAATAAAACAAGTACTATCAAATATTTGAGATGCTAGAGAAAACAAAAATTTAGTAGGAAAAGAAAATGATAGAGGATCTTACCATGAATAATAAAGTATGGTTTGTGATTGATCAAGAAATAAGCTATGGAGATGCTATCAGTCTGAAATTGTTTTGGAACAATCAATTGGAATAACAGTGTTCCAACAGTTTCAAGAAAATTTCTATTTTTCTTTTCAACATCATCATTTTGAGATGGTATGTTATTACTTAAGGGTTGATGTAGGATGCCATTCTAAAGCATGTATTTTCAAAGCAACTTGAAAAAAAAAATATTTGGCATTATTACTCTTTAAATTTTAAATAGAAGCATTAAAACTTGTTTTGATTTTAGCACAAAAAGTAGTAAAATGAGAAAAATAATTCAAAATAATTTTTCATTAAATAAAATCAAGTAAAACAAGAGAAATTATCAACAAGAGTAACAAAAAATTTTTAACCTTGTTTCAGACACAATAGGACATAGACCGTAAGCATCAAAATGTACCAACTTAAAAGGAACTTTAACTCATGGTGTTTAATAGACCAAAAAGACCCACAATCTAAGGAGGAAGCACTATAAAATTGAGGGCATAACTTCTTCAGTAGAAGTAAAGACGGGTGACTTAACTAATAATGAGCTTCTAACAAACTTGAGTAAGATAATTCATGGCATCTAAGCATTTAAGAATATAGAGACATTTTGATTCTTCATCATAAGATCCTAAAAGAGATA
>JAOXYD010000004.1:17873609-17884428 GCA_028565735.1 Pinacopodium congolense | reverse complement strand
ATATTAGATTTTAATCTTATAAACGTAAATTTTAGTCCCATATAATAGAAATATAAGATTTTCATCTTATATGAGTTTTTCTAATATAATTAAATTAGCATAAAATTAAAAAAACATAATTCTCTAATGCAATTTAGTATAAAGTTTTTAAAAATTATGATTGACAAATTAAACATAATACATTTATTGATCATTAAATGATCATATTACTTGCCATAGTCTATATTTTTTATTAATATTAGTTGTTAAACAAATGTGGTTCTAATCATGTGTTTTAATGATGACAAAACATTATTATTACTAATCTTTGAGTTTTGAAATGTTTATAAGATAGGTAAATGCTTAAAGTACAAGAACATGTTTATGGAGCCAAAGGTAGAAGAACTCAAGTATTAGATAACCAAGGATCAAAGGATTGAAGATCAAGCGATGATTAAGAGTAAAGATCAAGAGAATGAAGACTAAAGTTAATTAAGCTTAGGAAAGGGTCTTAAGTTGTAAGTCGTCTTGATCTTAATCAATGCTTGAAAAGGACTCTCACATTTGTATATAGACATCTAGGAGTTGAATTGTGGTTTTTGTGATTAACTTGATTTGATTATGGTTTTGGTATATTAGGAATTGAATTAGGTTGACATATAGGCTAACTGTTGATTTATTTATGCAATATGAATTTTTTTAATGTGTTTGATATGTTTAAGATTAATTGAATTGTTACTTGAAGTTGTTTATATATGTCTGGATTTAGTTGAATATCTTTGTGTTATGAATTTTAGTTTATGAAATATTTAAGAATTGATTGAAAAGGTGTTCAAGTTGTTTAATCATGAAAAGTTTTCATAATCAAGACAATTATTATGTTTTGAATTAATTGAAATATTTTGATGATTTAAGCAGTCTTGAATTATACTTTAAAAGTTGCTTGAGATGTTTAATGTTATGAATTTGTTTGAAAAGTTTTGAAGTTAATTTGGAGTATTTTTCATGTTTTTTAGATACAAAATGGCGGGCTAATTATCCTTAAACTGCAAGCTCAATGGTGCTGTTGTACTCCTTGTTTCCAACATCCTCAATGATGGACTATTCATCTATTAACGACATCATTGATGAACCCAGAAGGTGTCGTTAAAGGTCCAGACTCTAATGACTAGTTTCCTCTTTCAAGTTTTTTTCTTTATTCCTTATTCTAACGGTTATTATTACTAATGTTTGAGTTTTGAAATATTTATAAGATAGGTAAATGAGAAATAAGGGTTACAACTCATCTAATTGAAATCTTACTTCTCATTTACCTATCTTATAGGCCTTGAATTAAGATTATTATAAAGGTTTCTCTCGACCTTTAACTAAAATTATTATAAGGGTTACTCTTCGCCCAATTAAAGTAAGATTAGTTATTAGTGAATTTCTAACAAATAGTCATAGAGAGAATGTAATCTATCTTTGGGTTAGACGAAACTGTCTACCCTCTATAAATCTTGGTATTCATTTCTTTCCCTATCATATTTATATTTACTTTATTATTACTTAAATTTGTTTAATATTGTCATAAGCATATCTTTTCAAATAGGTTGAATTTTAGTTAGAAAATTTATTTAATTAAATTTAACCTAAGGTGTTTTAAATGGTATTTAAAGTATTTTAATTCTACAAGAAATATTTTAAACACCCAATTCACTCTAAATCTATATTGCATATAATACATATATTGAAAGTCTTATGAAATAAAATGTTAAACTTTACTTATTTTACATTAAGTTTTCTTTGCTCAACCTATTCTTATTTATTATTATAATAGTATTTGTCTGAATATTTATAATATTTATTTAAAATTAAAACATTCATTAATTGACTAAATATGATTCAAATTAAAGATAATAAATTAAACTTAACTATAAATCTAAACATAATGACCCGCAATTGAATAATAAATCTCAATTAGTGTGAACCCCAAATTTATTAGATTTATATAGACCATTTATTAAAGTTCAATAAATTACACATTAGATCTTTGAAATAAATTATTGAATATTCAGTTTTCTACACCTGCTTATCCTTTGATTGATTAACAACTTGTTCATAGGTAATTCAAGAACTTGTTCATAAAGTGCTGAATGGCAAATCAAATAAATTTCAACATTTATCCAATTTTATTCTTATTAAGGTTTAACACTCGGAACTAAACACTCGAGTGAACGAACATCCAAACTTGTCTGCAACATAGAAACCAAAACAAGTGTCTAAAACCAAACAAAGAAAGCATGTTTCATTAAAAGCTGTGAAGAGCTCGCTTTCCCCCTACATACATACATATAATTTATCATGCATCACTGAGAGTAACCACCCTTCACGCTGACTTCGGATAAACCACGATAAACCTTTAGGCTAATAAGATCGGCAAACACACAAAGGCCGTCACTTAGCTTATTAAAGGACAAGACACAGACGCGTACATCAACTATTTTTGACGGGATCAGCGTCAATTCTGATCTATCGAACCCTAACACCTCATTTACAAGTGCAGGGGTTGCACTTGCAGTTGTCTCCACACTTGCAATCTCCGTCCTCGGCGGCAGCGCCCATCTCTGCTCCATCGAAGTGAGCCTTCGCCGATGCAACGCCGAGCACAAGAGTCTCTGTGGTGGTCTTCTCGGAGTAGCTCAAGTCAGGGAACCTCTTGCATCTGTAAAAATCACAAAAGAATCAAACTTTATGCACCAAAATGAGCCTAAATTTAAAATGAAGAAGACGATAACATATTAAAGAAGGAAACGCGAATTGGGTCAAGGTAATTTTCTGGTAATGTACCCTCCGCAGCCGCTTCCGCACTTGCAGCCGGAGCCACAGCCACAGTTTCCTCCACAGCAGGACATTTTCAAAGGCTTAAAAGTTTTTGAGTAATAAAATATCAAATGATTACTGGGGAACTTGCAAAAGATGAGCAGGCAAGGGTCTACATTTATAGGCAATTGAGAAGGAGTCTTTGCATATCCACCGTCCACGTGTTCGAGATTTAATCATGCTTTACCATCGCAGTTTGTACTCCACCGGTGAGTTATTTGTACGTGCTTTAATCATGCTTTACCATCGCAATTTGTACTCCACCGGTGAGTTATTTGTTTTTGTCCGTTTCGACCCCACTACTCCACGATCTTATAGCCGTTGGATTTGGCATAATTTGATCGAAGGGTAAATCATGATAGATTATATGTGGGCATTGTGGGGGGTGCCCTATCTCGTACTGAACATCATGTACTGCTTGAGGAGATAACTAATTCAGCTTCGTGCCTTGAATTTACAAACACTGTGGCCAGCTACAGTAAAGGATAATGACTGGCATTAAATGTTCCGATATTGAAAGACGGGGCAGTGGAAGCTCCTAGGAGGTGTAAATGATTATTATGCGAACGTTGATCGGTCTAATATTAAATAAGTTTTAATTAATAAATTAATTATTACATAAATTTAATTTAATTTAAAACTAATTGTTGCAGTCCATAACTAATAAAATTAGGTAGTTTTAAATCTTTAAAATGTTGAATTCACAAAAAAAAAAATCAGTGCAAGTATTAATTTTCATGAATTATAATTTTTTAGAGAATTCAAGATTGTCAAATTAAAGAGGTTGGAATTACTAAATCAATCTAAAAACTTTCAACAATATAAAGAATTCTAAATTTTTCAAAAAATTATCAAATTAATTAATTAGTTAAAATTTAGACTTTAAATAACTCAATTGAATTATGAAGATATTGAAAGATTGAGTATAGAATATCTTTTCTAGAGTAAGATAAAGTTATGATCAAATTAATGATTTATCTCTACTATTCTTATTCTATGACTTGGTCTACCTATAATTATAGGAAACAGGGCTAAAGTTCAAAAAGTTTTAATATAAAAATATCTTATTTCTATATTAATACTCTCATAAGTAATTAAAGTTTAGTCATTCATTAATTAAAATCATATTGTTTACTAATATTTCCAATGATTAAAGTAGATTTTTTGAATCTTTAATCATTTATCAACTTTATCTTAAGTAACTAATTTAAAACACACTTTAAGCATTTAAAATAAATAAAGATTAGCATATAATATATGTTAAGAACTTAATCTATCCATTTAATAACTCTTCCTTAACTTATATTCAGATCAAACACGTATATATATATCAAAGAATGGTAAGAATCAAAGATAACCACATATTCCTGAGATATATGTAAGGAAAGACAGAGAAACAAGTGATTGAAGTATTTAGATTGAATCAAACGAAATTCCAAATTATTTTACAGCATTCAATCACGTTAAAAAACTCCTGAAATTCTTAAAAATAATATTAAAATACCAAATATAAAGCTGGAAAATGAAATAGAAAAGAAAAACCTAACCTAGAGAAAGAAGAAGAAAAACTAAGTTAAGATATTATTGTTAGCAAACCTAAAAATGTTTCTAATTATATGAATTTGAGTTCTTTGATTTCATATATATGGCTGGAGCAAGTTAGACATAAGTTGCACAAGTTCCAACCAATTGGAGAAGAGAGTCAACTAGAAACATCACAATAGATCCCTAAACAGCACTTGTAGAGGAGCTAAATGAGAGTTAACTAGAAACATCACAACGGATCCCTAAACAGCACTTGTAGAGGGGTTAAATGGAGTCGTTGTACCCCATTTAACTCTTAGATCTGACTTTAAAAGTATCTATTCATCCTTAAACAGCACTTGGCTTGTATTGTCATTTTACTCTTGATTTCTAAATTTTTAGCAAAATTTTCCAAATTTCCCACTTTTCAAACTTTAAACTTCAAACTGCAAATTAACATGTTTATAAGTTAATCAAGCACTTAAACATTAGTTTCGGAACAAGCATGCTTCAAAAATCAATGGAAAATACAATAATTAACAAGCATATAAATTTCAAGACTATAGTGATTATCGCATGAAAAATACAGCTCCAGACATTGATTTGAATAGGGTATACATAATTCGGTAAGAGAGCTTGCTATGCTTAAACTCATTTTCTTTAAACTTCTTTGAATTGTAAGACTAACATTAATTTGTATAAATTGTCATAAGTTTAGAGTGTTGTAATGAGTTGTGAACTTTAGATACTTAAATGTTAACAATAATAATCTTTTGTTCAACTTGCATGTAGCTTTCCAAACTTTAGATACTTAAATATCAACAACTTGCATCTTTTTCTCAATCCAAAAGGAAGTTGAAAGAACTAAACAAGCTCTGTTATAATCTTTTATAATAAGTAATCTAAATAGTTTTATTTACCATATTGTTTAATGTTTCTATCTATTTTTAGGAACATAACCCTTCCAAAGAGTCGCTTTGATGAGTTTTCAAATATGTTTCATATTTCAAAGGTTTAATTGGCAAAAGATTGAATTTTACTAAAAAAATTAAAAGTAAAACATTCGAGAAAAATGATGTCATTCTACTATCTAAGGGAATGCCTTTCTACTTCATAAGAAATGGGGAAAAAAAGTCAAAAGATAAATTATGGATATAAACGATGTTATTTAACTTTTTAGGAAACATTATTTTAGTCCTTGGCAAGATATTGCATAAAGGATCCACATAAATGATATCATTTTACCCCTGTTTAAGCATCATTTAATACATGAATGCTCTTTTTGAATCAAAAAAAGCCACACTATCCAAAAATATGATATTAGGGTTAAAAACCTTAGTTACAACCATCATTAGGGAGTTTTTAAAAAGCAACTAAGAGATTTAAAGAGAATTTTGAAGAGATAAAACAATCAAAATTGAAAACAGCATTAGGGAAGATCAATTTAGAGAAACAATTAGGATTTAAGGGAATATCAACATGATTTTTCTTTATTCCTTAGTTTCTATCTCCTTTTTTATTTCCTTTTAATTGGATTATGAATTAAATTTATCATTATTTAGATAAGATGAACCTTCAGATTTGATTGTACGAATTGATGGTTTAAATTTAATCAAAGGTTTTATTTTCTTACGAATTATCTATGTATTTTGAATGCATAAATTGATATTTGCATGCACATTGATTCATGATCCAATATTGTATGTTTGCATGCAAAAATTATGCTTATAATTAGATTGTGGCATATGTAATAGGAGTTGCATAAGGTTCTAGAGATAGGCTTATATGAAATTTTGGGATTAAAGTCAAATCTAATAGAGGAATGTATAGATAGATTAATGCCCAAGGAGCGTCTATAAGTTGATAGTGCGAATAAGTGAAAACCCTTTATTTGCTAATTTTGATAATTTTTAAGTTATGGGAATTATCTCTGAAGGATTGTTTTACCAAAAAAGGAAGAAAGTATTTTTTGATGTAAGATATTACCTTTGTAAAGATCCTTATTTATTAAAATTTTATGTAGACTAGGTTATTAAAAGATGTGTTTTGTATTAAAAAACAAAGAACATATTATAGCATTGTCATATTGGGCTTACGAAAGAAATTTTCATGCCAACAAAACCACTTAAAAAGTATGAAATCAAGTTTTTATTGGCTTACTCTCCTTAAGGATGCCTAAAGGTTTATAGAATGTTATGATAAGTGTTAAAAGACGGCTAATATTTCTCATCAAGATGGAATAGCTCAAAAAAAATTTGTTGAATCTAAAGTGTGAGATATTTGAGGTATTGATTTTACGGGTCTTTTTTCAAATTCTTTTAGTAAAGGTGGATTATATGTCTAAATAAGAGAAAGGGTAATCTTTGCCTACTAATGATGCTTAAGGTGGTAGTGAAATTTCTTAGAAAATTATTTTCATTATTTGGTACACTTAGACTAATAGTAAATAATAAGAAAGTGCACTTTTGTAATAATCAACCTGAAATGACACTTAAATAATATCGTGTTACATATAGAGTAGCCACTCCTTACTATCTTCAAACTAATGGGCAAGTTAAAATGACGAATAGGTACTTGAAAAGAATAATGAAAAAGACAATAAAGCATATAAGGAAAGATTGGTCATATAAATTGGATAATACTTTATAGGGCCCATAAGCACGATACCATTTTTGCTTCTATATAAAAATGCTTGTCACGTATATGTTGAACTTGAGTATAATGTATATTAGATTACTAAAATTTTCAACTTTAATCATGCCTTTGCACGAGAAAATAGAAAACTCCAGGTTATTGAGCTTGAAGAACGGATAAAGATTGGCATATATAAATTTTAATTTATATAAATAAAAAAATAAAAGTGGTATTCCTATTAACATCACCAAGGAATTCAAAAAAGGGATCAAGTCTTATTATACAATGCTTAATTGCGTCTATTTCTCGAAAAGCTAAAGTTAAGATGGTCTAGAGCATTTATAATGAAAAGGTCTTTTTGTATGGTGCAATAAAGATCACACATCCATAAATAGGGACATTTAAATCTATGTCCATTGGTTGAAGTGTTATTTTGGAGGATAGTTTTTTAAGAGTAATACGAAAATATAAGCCTCTAACCTCTAATATCATAAGTTCAGAAGAAGATGTCCAACTTAAAAACTTTAAAAAAGTGACCCAACTATTTAAATTCTTTATATTTTTATCTCGTCTTTAATTGGTTCTTTGATGTTTGTATTTTGAGTGTTTTTCTTTTTATGTATCATAATTGTGTTATTACAAGCACCCGAATGTGAAAAGGTTATATGGAATTTAATATAACTTTTCAACCTTCTAGATTACATGAGGATAGAAATAAAATGTCAACCTTCAATAATGTCATTTTACCCTAGGTTATGAAATTATGTACTTAAAAAATATTGGTAAATTGGTAAAAAAATAAACGTTTACATTAAACAATGTTGTTTTATTTAACAGGAAAGTAATGCTATTTTATTATCTATTTGGTGAAAAAAAAAGAGATATATAAACAATGTTGTTTTGTTATAAACAAACTTTAAATCACTTAGCTTCTAGCAACTACCTTTTACCCCTTTCACTCACTCATCGTCCTCTGTCTGCTATCATTGCCCCTCTTCCTCTGCACAATCACACTTTCTTTATCTTCCATCTCTTAGGTGCCATCAATCTTAACCATTTTTCTCTTAACCATCTGCATCATTTTCTCTGGTTTCCTATGCTACATTGTGCCTCCTCGTCACCTTGCTGCCTCATTCTACAAAACAATCATCAGATTTGAGCTTCCTTATTGCCTTATGCTTATGCCTTTGCCTCTCCCCCTTATTTTAAATCATATTCTTCACTGCCAACTATTTGTTCTTTCTCTACGTCAGTCACACCACTGTTAGATTTGTTTTCTCGCAATTGTTACCAAACACACAGGACCTAAATCACTAACAGGCTAAACTTCCTTTGGAGGTACTATATTCATCTCTAGATTTTAGGTCATTGAAATTCTTACCACCTACAACATCTCTGATTAAAACTTAAGCTAGTAAAACTAGTCAACCAAATGCCTAAAGTTTCATCATCTCATAAACGACCTAAGTATGATACATCCCAATTTCCTTTGGTGGATAACGAGGAGTCCTTTGAAGCACATTGAGGGAATGATATTGTTGTTGGATGGATTGTATCACTTAGAGGCCTGAGACAGTATCATTATAACGCTTTAGGCAATCTCACAAAATTATTTCATAGTCTTTAAAAATTATTTCATAGTCTTTAATAGGACCTAATTTTATAGTTAAATAAGCCTTATTATTGATATGAGAATTATATGCTAACATTCATCATAAGACTGACGAGGACACCATAAAAATTTAGTCTTTTATTTGAAGTATTTTTGTTAACATTATTTATAATTATTTGTCTAACTTATTTGATGTATTAGATGAGAGTCTGATTTACAAGTAGAATAAGGATACTATTTGTAACGACAGAGTTACATTGGACCCTAAATTTGATACTAAAAAAATTTGGAATAGTCTCAAGTTTTCGTTTATGTTTTCTTAGCAACATTACCCAACATATAACTTAGAGGCCTGAGACAATATCATTATAATGCTTATGAGTGCAAATGTCTAACTAGGGCTAATGGACTCAATGAGATAAGATTTAATGAACACCTATTTGTTTTACTAATGATATATAGTTTAGGTGATCTGTTAGGAATTCTATTGACTGGGCTTATCATACCACACATGTGGAATGTTGTGAGGTTTCATTGAGCTAACAAGACATTATGTTTTTCAAGACTATTTATGAGAATTTTTACTGATAAAGGAAATATTTTTTAAGGTAAGGTTCTAGTTTATTGTTCAACTTCCACAAACATTACTTTTTCTTTCTTAAAGACTTAAAAGTATGGGTAGATAAAAGGATGATGGAGGAACATTAATGTACACCAATTGAGGAGCAATGAGCATTTACATGATCTTTCAACTCTTATACCTAATAGTATTGACCTAGAGACCATGCCTACTGAAACAATTAAATCAACCTCAAGCAAGCCGTATCCTTTAACTAGTGCAAATATGTTAGTGCCAAAATCATCCTTGGATGTTTCCTTGTCCATTTTTTATGAGTTATTATTTGATATACAAAATCAAATGTAGCATCAGTAATAACAAATTGAACAAATCTAAGAGTTCTTATTTTCTTTAGATCCAGGGTTATAAAGATGACTTTATTGCAATTTCAGTATATTTTAAGACTTTAGAATTAGATTTTATGGTTCTTTTTATGTTTATATTTAGGTTTGAACTTTTGATTTATCTAGATATTTTTCACTCTTTTGTTTTTGTTCTTATTGCTCTTCAATCAACTTGTACGTCTTCAGTGACTAATAAATTAATGAAACTTTTATTTTGCCATTACTAAGTTATTTCTCTTCAACAATCAATTTTCCAAAAATTTTCTCTTTCCTTTCCTTCCACTTTGGTTTATTATTTAACATTAAGGATAATTTCTATTTTAAGTGTGAGGAGAAAAGAATTATTGGATTATTTATGCACTTGAATGATTGTAAGTCTTTGATACTAATTAATTCAAATATCTTATGTGAAATAATTATGATGGATAGCTGATTATTAATAGCACCCTATTTATAAATATTTTAGGTACATTTTCATAATGATTATCTTAGGTTTGAAAGGCAATTCCATATTATTTGAATGCATATTTAGTTGATTATTTAATAAGATACTGCTTATGTTGTTTTCGATGATTAATTATACTTTATAGGACTTTAGCAAGCTTTTTAATATACTTGTGGATTTAGAATGTATGTGAAATCAATTTAAAGGGTTAGAGCATCAAGTTATAAAGGTCTACATCAAATATCAAGACTATAGGACAAGCTATAAATAATGCATCAAAAGAAAAGTAAGAGAAGTTAAAACAAGCAATAACTTAAGTGTAAGAGACTTTGGTGAGCAATTAAATGTACTTTTGGAGTTTTAATGATTATGAAATCAATTTGGAGAGTAAGAATATTATGTTATTGAGTTCTACACCAAATGTTAAGGCCAAAGGATGAGTAAAGAAAATGTTATAGCAAAAAAATCGAGAATAGCCATGCTTTGGGCCACGATTGTGGTTTCTATCCAGAGAAAAGTAGGGGATGAGCCACAAAGGTGGATATGGCCATGACACTAGTGGTCCCCTTGTGTATTTAATCATTTTAAATGTTTTTTTTCTTATGATCTTTGGTTCCTTAAATGTCTATAGTCGTCACTAAAACCCTATGGGAGATATATAGGCCATCTTGACAAGGATTTGAGTAAGATTGAAGGACATAATCAAATTTAAACACCTAGAATTAAAGATCAAGAGTGAATTGTATAATAAAATCATCTATGACTCAAATAATTCAAGATCACAAATATGAGCCTTTTAA
>JAOXYD010000004.1:17860019-17873509 GCA_028565735.1 Pinacopodium congolense | reverse complement strand
ATTAGGTTGAATATTGGTTTAGCGATTGCATTTAGTTTTTCAATTGAATTAGGTTGTTAGTTTTGAGTTTGCAAAAAAATTTTAAGACCCAATTCACCCCCCTCTTGGGTGCCATAAGACTTACATTTATTTTCAAAACTTAGTTGTAACTAAGGGCTTGTTTGATATAGCTTTTTGTTTTGATTTATATATTTTTATTTTTCAAAAAAAACAAAAAATCAAGGAAAATGTATTTAGTTATATTCTATTTTGTTTCTTCATTTAAAAAATCAAAAAAATCAAAATAGAAAGAAGGGAATAAGAAACATAAAAAAAATCAAAACAGAAAGAGGGGAGTAAAAAGATTGTGTGTTCTCCAAGTTTAAAAACAAGTTTTATAAAAAAAATTTTACATTGAATAATTAACATAAACTATTAACATATATCTATATATATATTAAGGTTTATAAGAGTGTTTTAATTTAAAATTTTGAATTTATTTCATATTTAGTCTTCAACACTAAATTAAGAATTGTATAGGATCATTTCTATTTTTTGCTGTAATTTTGGCTTCTGTTTATTATTATTTATTTATTTTTATTTAAGAAAAATATATACCTACATGGTTGAGATTTGTAAAGAAAAATTTGAAAATAAAAACCCATTTGATTGAGATTTGTGATAAAAAAAATTAATTTAATAATAACAACTAAATATAAATTCGAATTCTTAAATTAAAATACTCTTGTATACTTTAAAAATGCATTTTTGTTAATAAATTATTTCTATTATTTAATGTAAAAAATTTTGTGTTTTCAAAATGTGGAGAAATATAATTTTCTAGTTTTTATATTTTTATTTGGTTTTTTTTGTAAATAAACAAACAAAACAAAGTACAACCAAATATGCTTGCTTACTTGGTTTTTATGTTTTTTAAAACAAAAACAAAAAAGAAAAAAAAGAAAACTATACTAAATAAACCTATAGTTTTTTATTATAAATTTCAACCAAACATATATTTTTTCTTAATTTTTTAATACAAATATCAACTAAACAGGTTTATATTTTTCTGAAAAACAAGAAATAAAAATAAAAATCATAATAAAAAACAGAAGTGATATAAAACGATTCTTAAACTTCCATACTTTCTCTCTCAACCCACTTTATATCCTTACTATTTTACTTGAACCCATATCATTGAGAGTTTAAGACCCATTTCTCCTATTACAACCTTCTTCTTGTGGGTGTTTGATGATGATTGAACATTGATGCCACTATTTATCTGTTGTTCAACCCTCTAAGCATAAAGAAGCAAGAAAATTTTAAGGACCCACCAATATTCAATCCCCTTAATGGACTTGAAATTCTTGCCTAAGAAGGTATTGGTGTAAATGTGGAGGAAGATAATATAGGTGATGCATATGATAATGATGATGATAGCGATGAAAATGAAGTTATTGGCTTAAAGATGAATATGCCATGCTTTAAACTAAAAGTAAACAACCAATCATAGACACCTTAGAACACCTTAATTCTTATTTTGTGAAGATAACATGTTTTAAACCAAAAGTAAATAACTAGTCATGAACATCCTAGAACACCTAGATTCTTATTTTTTTAAAGATTTATAGACTCATTACCTCTAAACTTCCATTGAAGATGATTGACATTAATCACTAAGTGTCTATAACTCTCCAATTTCTTGTCAATCCCATTTGTCGAATTAAAGTTATTAGTACTCCTATAGCATTTTTGTTCTCGCACTTAATCGAGATGTCATAAAAGTCTACCTTTCTTGTGAATCTTTATTCTTGTGGAGAACTTCTTCTTGTTAAATTTGTGCTCTTTTCTTAGGATTAAAATAGAATAGCATCTCTACATCTAGTTTTCCTATATGCTTCGTTCTTTATATTGCCAGCAATTAGCATAACCTTTTCATTGCAAACAACAATAATGTAGTATTCTGATACAAGCTCATTTGTCCTATTAAATTTGTAGCTTTGAGGTCATAAAAGATATCCATAGCTTTATCATCCACTATAACTTGAACTCTTATTTCCTCTAAAAATGCCAAGGTTTTAGCTCCACTTTACAGTTGTATTAGCTCTCTCCCTCATCTCCTTCTACTAATATCAATAGGCCATATAGTAAGTTTTAGAATTTGAATTTTATATCATATGCATACATACTAAAAAAATACATGTAGACATGTAGATGTACATATATTGTAGTAAATAATCATATATATATTGTTATTATAAAGTTTAAGAATTTAATTATGGTAATCAAATTCTATTTAAAAGTTCATGTGATCTAATATAACGTATAAGGGCTAACATATATATATAAAGAAATCCCAAGGTGTAAATTACTAATTAATAATAAGCAAATTGGTAATTTAACAAATAAAATTTTATAAATTGGGATGTGATCCTTAATTGATGTATTATGTTTTTCAATTTTTTTCTCCTTTAGATTCTCATCTATCAATTGAGAGAAAAATAAAATACGTACAATTAGAAGCGTCATAGATTTAAGTACGTTTTCGTTGTTTCTTCTCAAACAATGCTTTAGGAAAGACAAGTTTTAGTTTATTCTCAATTTTCTATCAAGTGGTATTAGAGCTATCTTATCCTAGAATTATTTATATCTGGTTTTTGATGATTATTTAAGTAATCTTCTATATTAATTTATAGTGGTTAATCCATGAATTTATGGTGATATGGTTGAATTTGATGAAAAAATGTATATCATCATCTCTAATCAATTAATTATTGATTATCATTATCTTTAATGGCTAAAATTAATTATCTTTGTGCAAGTCCAAATGAAAAGGTGTTTTACTTAGTCCATTTTTCGACTTTCTTCTGTTCTTTTTCATAAACACATAAGCATTCTCTTTCATATTAATTATGGCTCTCTCTTTTCCATTAACTGTGCCTCTCTTGTTCAAATGTCATGTTTCACTCGAGAAACAAAAACTTTCTCTTCTCTTTTAATTACCTAAAAGAGGGTAACAAGCATAGACTATAAAGATCGTTAAAAAAGTTGAATTTTCATAATCATGATAAAATTTTGATTTATTCTTTTGTCATCGTTCTTTTCTTTCTTGAATTTGTTCGAAAGGAAAGAATTAGACAGTTATATTATGACCAAGTGCATTGAAACAAGATGACTTTTAGGTTATAGGATGTTTTATTTGATATAGGCAAGTTTAATTCATTTATTTAATCTTTCATGTACATGGATTACACCATTTTTTAAGGATAAATTTTAGGTACATGAGTTAACATAAATTAATTAGTAATTAATTAATTAATAATTTATCTGTATTATGATTTATTTAAAACAAAAGTCAAAGTTTTTTTGGTATATATATTTCATCTCCTTGTGATTGGTGATTAATTTAGGAAAAATTAAATTGATAATTCCTATTTTTTTTCTTGTGATTAATTGAAACAATAAAGTCTCCAATGTGACCTCCGTTGTGAAAATTTTTTTATTGTGAATTACTGAGGTAATGGTGTATGTTTTTCTTCATACAAGCAACATGTTGACCCAAAGGAAGACTATTATTTGACAGATACTTATATGCACCTATGGTAATAAATGTGTGATGGTTATTAAGTGTCCAGTGTAAGTGCTAAGTCAGCCCAGAGGAAGGCTATGCGCTTGATTGGATTTTATCATCAATGCTCAATTACCATACCAAGAAAACCAATTATGAGTTAATTCTTTGTCTAAAGATTAAATCCTATATCACACTAATTATCTTGAGATGGTCATTGTTATTGGAATAATTAATCAAAGTTTGGTTACAGTTGCATTTATGTGAGTTGATTTTGTTTTATATGTTATTCTCTATACAACTGATATTGTTAATGCTTCTTTTGTTACTGCCACTATTAATAGCATTTCAGTACTTGAAGATAACAACTTTAAAACTTGGAAAAATAAGGTAACTATGGTCTTAGATTGCATGGACCTAAATCTTACATTGAGAGAGTTGTGTCCTACACCTTTAATAGATTAAAGTCCTATTGAGGATCATAAGGATTTTTAGAGTTAAGATCATTCTAATCGTATAAGTTTTATGATAATGAAAAATGATATCCCAAAGATGTTTCTGGATACTATATTTGAGAAAATTGATGTCAAAAGGTTCTTTGATATCCTTGATGAGATTTTTGTGTTAGAGAAGATTCTTAGAACATTTATTAGATCAGATTACAATAATTGTGTTCAGTGCATAAAAGGGTAAAACAGCAAATAAGAAAAAAAAAGGAGCTAAGAGAGTTAAAGATCTCTTAGATACTAGTACCTATTGATCATTTCCTCTACCCTTATAGAGTAATCAATAATATTTTATTACGTTCATAGATGATTACTCTCGATATGGCTACCTATACTTAATTCATGAGAAGTCATAATCCCTGAATATTTTTAAGTTATTTACACTTAAAGTTGAAAACCATCTCAATAAGACTGTTAAGGCAGTAAGATTAGATCATGGTGGTGAATACTACAATAGATATGACAAATCAAGCAAATAATGTCTAAGTCTATTTATATAATCCTTAAAGGAGTTTGGGATTATAGCTTAATACACCATACCCGATTGTCTAAATAAGAATTATGTCAAAGAGAGATAAAGCAAAACCTTTAATGATGTGGTAAAAAATATTATTTGTTATATAACCTTACCTTACTCACTCTATGGAGATGCATTAAAGACCATACGGAATACACATACTCAATAGAGTTTTTTTTTTTAAGTTGTAAACAAAATCATTTATGAGTTATGAACTGGTAAGAAACTTATTTTAAAGCATTTACATGTTTAAGGATGTCTAATTGACATAAGGCCTTATAGGCTAAATGAAAAGAAATTGATGCTAAAATCGTTAGTAGTTACTTTATAGGATATTGTGAAAGATCACGAGGGTTTAAGTTTCAAGATCCCAAAATAAGCATATTCTTTGAGACAGGAAATGCTTGATTCTTTAAGGATGGTAAGTTTGGAGAAGTAGATAAAGGTAATGAATTTATCTTTAAAGAGAACTTGGGTTAATGTTTTGTTTGCTAGTTTTAGCTACACTGCAAGTATACAGTTCGTAACTTATAGTATAACTAATATTGATCATACGAGGATTGATTCTAATCATCTAACAATTTGAATTACACTTTATTTAAGGTAAACTAAAGGTATAAAAATTGAAAATTAAACTAAACTGACGAAACTTGAATGAATGTAATCGTAGAAGAGAGAAAAATATAGAAGATACTTAATAGTGGAGATTTAGGGGTTATTCTATAATTAATTATCTTCCTTTTACCCTATTGATTTAATTGTGTTTAATAATAGATATCCAATAGTTGATTACCCTCTCTTGAGATCTAACCAGTTAATCCCAATTGAACTACTTAAAATTTGAATTGTAATCTCTCAGTTCACAACACTCCTCTTAAACAATACAATTGGATTTGAAGCAATCCTAAGAACAATTAATAAATAATTAAGATCTCTCTTTAATCACCTACTAATCAGTTAATTACAGGTTTATTAAGCTACCAACTCTCATTGCGCATCCTAACTTAAATAAATCAAAACAATCTCTTGATTCGAAGTGATTATAAGCTTAACAATTAACACAAATAACTATGCATTAAAACAATATAGCAAAAGTTAGATAAATAATTCAAGAATAATCCCTAAAATAGATTTAGCAATCCATAATCATGCTCAAACAAAGAGTATTCAAATTAAATATAAAAAGGAAAGTAAAAGAAAGATGAACTAATGAAGATGAAACTCTAATCTTAATCAACAATAGGTTATTCAGGAGGAGAACGAGGATCAAACTTAGCTACTTTATACTCAAATAGAACTAGTGTCGTTAAGAAGACCTGTTAGAGAAAAAAGAAGTGTCCTTATGGATGATTATATTATATTTCTTTAAGAGTAAAAGGAAAATGTTAACTTTGTGTGCGACGATCCACTCACCTTTTATGAAACAATTATAAATCATAATTCTCATAAGTGGATCAATGTTATGGGTGAGGAATTTCAATTCATATGAGACAATGACATTTGAGATCTTATCTCGTTTCCTAAATATTTAAAACTGATTAATTATAAATGTATTTGTAAGACTAAAAGAGACTCAAAAGGTAATATGAAGAGATATAAGACTCATCTTTTGGCTGAAGGGCTGAAGGATTTACTCAGAGGGAAGGTATTGATTATAAAGAGATGCTTTCTCTTTAGTTTCATCAAAAGATTCTTTTAAGACTATTGTAGCACTGGTGGCACATTTTGTTCTTGAGTTATATCAGATGGGCATAAAGACAACTTTTTTTCCAATAAAGACCTTAAAGAAATGATCTATATGAAGCAATCAGAAGAATTAGCTTCCAAAGAAACTAACCAATTAGCCTATAAACTTAAGATATCTATCTACGGGCTCAAGAAAGCTTCCCTATTAATGGTACTAAAAGTTTCATCAAATTGTTCTCTCTTTTGATTTTGAAGTGATCAGTATGGGATAAGTTCATTTTTTGGGTCTTATATATGGATGATATTTTGTTTGCCAACAGCAATATAAAACTACTTTGGGAAATCAAAAATTTTCCTTTAATGTAATTTAAAATGAAAAATCTAGATGAAGCATCTTTTGTTTTGGGGATCCAAATTCACCATGATTATTTAAGGGAAATTCTTAGAGTATCACATAAGGGTTATATAGAGAAAGTGTTATAATAGTTTAGCATGAAAAACTGTAGGTTTCATGACACCTTTGCATCTAAAGGGGATAAGTTCAATATAAAATAGTGCCCAAAAAATAAAATAAAACTCAAGTTTATGAAGAACAACCCTTATGTGTCGGTCATAAGGAGTTTTATGTAGACATAATTATGTACTCATCTTGACCTTGGATATGTCATAAGAATTCTTGGTAGATACCAAATAAATCTAAGAAGAGAACATTGGGTAATAGCTAAGAGAGTCTGCAGATATTTACAAAACACTAACAATTATATGATCACAGATAAGAGACCAAACAAACTTGAGATTGTTAGGTTTTCTACTTTTATCTTTGCTAGATGACAAGACAATCATAAATCGACATTTAGTTATGTACTTCTTTTAGCCAGAGAAACAATTTTATGAAAAAGTGCCAAGCAAACATTTATTGCATCTCCCACTATAGAGGCTGAATTTATTATATGTCATATAGCATCTAATCTTGTAATATGGCTACATAACTTTATTAGAGGGTTACGAGTAGTTGATTAAGTTAAAAGGTCACTCAAGTTATATTGTGACAATGGAGTTACAGTTTTGTATTTAAATAATAATATGAATTTTTTGAAGATTGAGCATACAAATATTAAATTCCTTATTACTTCCAGATCTGCTCACTAAGGCATTGTTGCCCACGACCTTTCATATATAAGCATATTGCTCATATAAACTTGATTACATTTGATTCTATTTTATTTAACAGGAGTTTATATTATGCTTTTATGATTGATATGGTATTAATGTCATAACATTATTTAGTTTTTATAATAAAATTCTAAATTTCTACTGTATACTCTGAACTTCGATCTCATTTAGTTAAAGTCTAGATTAATTGAAACTAGGCATGTATAGATCACATTACATGTAATTTTCATGTTACATATTTACACTTGATGAATATCGTTTAGTTGAGTTGATGCATGAGATCATTATCGGTTTAACTGCAAAAATGACAATAATGGCCTCTTTGGTCCTTATATTAATGAAGCTAATGGAAGGGATCAGTTTAGATAACATATTTATAATTTTATGCACTAAGATAGATTATATTGATTTGTATATGATTGAATGTTTTTATGTATGAGCATATTGCACTGCAATCTAATTGGGAGATTGTTAGAATTTGGATTGTATATTATGTGCATATATATTAACAAATATATAAAGACATGTAGACATATATGTATTACAGTAAGTAATCATATACGTATCACTATTATAAAGTTCAAGGATTTAAATGAAGTGATAAAATTCTATTTAGAGGTTCATGTCATCTAATATAAAATATAGGGACTAATACAAATATTTGTAGAATTCCTAGGTACAATTACTAATTAATAATGGATAAATTGGTAATTTGACATATAATATTCTATAAATATGGATGTGGTCTATGATTTATGTATTATGTTTGTTTAGTTTTTTATATTTTGGATTTTTATCTATCAATTGAGAGAAAAAAATAAATATGTTCAATCAAAATTATCACATTTCCATTTTTTCACTCATAGATTCAAACATGCTTCCATTTTTTCTTCTTAAACAATTCTATAAGTAGGATAAATTTTTTTATTTATTCTAAATTTTCTATCATGATTTTTGGACCATAACTTATTATACTAGGATCATCAGCTAAAGTCTCACTAGATGTAAATCAAGCAAGAATTCCAAATTGATACTCTTAAATGTTTAACATGAAAAGTTGGTCTCTACAAAAGGGATTTGGCGTAATTCAAGGAAAGAAGATTCTTATGATTAAACCACTAAGATGAGAGTTTCACAACAAATTATCAATTTTCAATAACCCTAATTCCATAATACAATTCACAAATCAATTCAAAATCTTAAATTCACAACATATCTATTAATCAACCTCAACGTTCAATACATCAAATCTATTGTTCAATAACAATTTACTCAAGTCAACGGAAGAAGAATATCCATTAATAAAAATGACCACTCTTAATGCCGATAACCTCAATAAAACTATTATTCTCAACAATATATAAATAAAATAGAACGTCAAAAACACAAAATAATTCTAAACTGAACTTTTAATTCCTTTGGCATCTAACAACCAACTAGCCCATTTATTCTATTCCATGAAATTCGACTTGAAATTCAAAATGTTCAAATTTTACTTAATGTCACTTGAAAAACATATTTCATAAGACATGAGTTATCAACTTAATAAGAGGCCAAAATATACCCAACATGCATAACTCATTTCATATATATATATATATAACAGAATTTATACATGTACATTGCTTCAAAGTTTTCAACATAAGTTCATATCATTATTTATGTAAATTCCATTTATTTGTAATCATTCCCAATAAATTACCTTATTTCTATGTTCTCAGTTCAGTTTTCTTACTTTTAAGGGTCTTACTTAACTTAGTATAGTTATACTCAATAATCAATCGGCTAATAGATCACACATGATGCCTTTAATTACTAGAAGCACCTAAGTATTCTCACTATTAAAATATCGAATCTTGTTATAATGATTCATACAGGATACTTTCCACTACTAGAAGCATCCTGAGTATTCCCATTACTAGAATACTTAGACACATGTCAAATAATCCATGTCAATATCGTCTCAAATCATGACCATTGAGTGCAATCCACCCAGGCACGCTATTAAATAAGATCACTTTATATCCTTCTTAATAATCCATAAATTCAATATTATTATGCCAAACTACCGTATTCCATTATCAGTAATCCACACAAAATATCATTTGTGATACAATTAGAATTTCTATCTATGTAAAGTCATATCTATGAAATAATTATTATAATTTCTACATATTCTTCACATTCCCATAATTTAGTAATTTATTACACAATACATCACATAAATATATTTACATTCTCACATAATCACAAATTTTATGAAATCTTCATAATTCGCACAAAATTACGTCATTCTCAAATTACATAAGATACATATAAGAAGACATATTTTGTTCTTATAATTCACATAAAAATCATAATATTTATTTTCATGTCATGTTTTACATGATGGGATGTATTTTAATTCCATAATTTATACAAAATCAAATAAACATATTTATACAAAATTCGCAAAAAAATATAAGTATATTCTAATTAAATCTTACTTAAACTCTAAAAACTTTGAATTTTTACTTAGTCCCGATCTAGTTCCTTTCTAATTCGTCTCTAACACCTATTTATTAAAAATCTTAATTGTACTAAGTAAAATAAATAATAAAATATAAATTTAATAATTTACTAAAGATCCTGGATTTTCCTAAAATTCTCAAAATACCTTAAAATTTACACATTTTTTATTCAACTTTCTAAAATTCCTAAAATTACAAAACTAATCATAAACCTCCATTAATCCAATAATCACACTTTATCCTAATTTCTTTAAAAAGTACAAATTATTCAACAATAATTGTTTCCTTTATTTTATTTTATTTTATTTTATTTTTATATTTTTTTATGCTCTCTCTTCTGCCTCTGATTGTCGCCGTTAGCCCTCCCTCTTTCTTTTCTTTCTTTTCCCTTTTTCTTCTCTCTCTTTTCTTCTTTTATTCTCTACTCTCCGCCCCTTTTTTCTTAGCCGACTCCCCTCTTCTCTCCTTCTCTCCTCCCTTTTCTTCCCTCTCTCTAGCAACTTCTCTCTCTCTCTCTCTCTCTCTCTCTCTCTCTCTCTCTTTCCTCCTCTCTTCCTCTTTTCATTTTCTCTTCTCCTTCTCCAACAGGCCAATGCCCCTTAATCTCACTTGACTAACTTTTGGACCCCTCCATTCAACGATTCCTTCTCTCTTTTTTACTACTAATACCTATCTCTTGATCAAAGTAGAATAAAAGTTCAACTGACCTAGGAAATATACACCTAACGCCCATAGATTAATGCTTTCTTAAAGAAAATGAGGAAGACTGGTGGATGGTTAAAGAGTAGTCGATAGCAATAAGGAGGAAGAAGGAGCAAAAAAAAACAAAAATCTAACCTCATTTTTTAAAACAATAATAGTTGGGTCGGGTCTTTACGTTTAGGTTGAGTTTAAGATTTTTGGATTAAGTTTTTGGGATTTTTAAACGTTAGGCTTTGCAAAGTTAGTTGAAAAAACTAAACTAGAACTATAAAAAATGAGATACAAGGGATTGGATAGAGTTTACTAATGAACAAGCTATATAGAAGAGGGGCATGGAGTGTTATTGACATCATTAATGGAAATAAAGAAATATTTTCAAGTTAGAAAATAGATGACAATGAGTGAGAGTCATATTCAATTTATTTCAACTCCTTTAACTTAGATTTGAAATTCTTTAAAACTTCATGTTTTTTTTTTCATATACCACTTAAATTACTCATTCACATGCATAATTAAATGTTGAGAAGCTCAAACTTTCACTAGATTTAGAGTACAAAATTTTACATATAAAGATAAGAGAGCTTGGTAAGTCGATAGGAGAGTAAAAGAAGATCTGTTAAAGATGTATATAATGAAAGTGTTGATTCATGCCACCAATATTGTAGGGATAAAATCAAGCCATCATTTATGACAAATAATGGTGTGCTATACTACCTTTTTTTTATATGAATTTGTTGGATATTAGAGTGAAGATGGCTTTCAAATGTGGCGTGCTTCTTTTACTGTAAAAAAAATGGTCTATTAAGAAGAGTTTTAAATGAAGTTGACTTTGTTTTTCGTATTTTGTCAAATATTGTATACTCCTTTAGTTAAACATGTGTTTTTATATTTTTCAACAACTGTGGCTAATATTTTACTTATATTTAGAGAATGTAAGAATCCATAAAAAAGAAGAGTGAGTTATATGAGAGGTGAGAGAGAAATACTTGTCAAAATTTATGATTCTGCCAAGATCAAGTGCGCTTTTTATCTTGAAACTCGTTTGGTTCATACTTTGGGTTTGATATTTTTCTATTCCCTTTTATTAATATTTTATGGTTATTGTCCTTATTTATTGATTATAGAGGACTAACTATTATATTCATTATTTTACATAGTGGATGATTTACTAGCTTATGTCCATAATTTTTACGTATCTATTTTGAGATAGTTTTTTTCCGTTAAAAATCCGATGTCTTATGTATTTGGTTTCTTGAGATATTATTTTGTTATTTGTGATTAAATTATTTTGAATTCTGCTCTACTCGATAACTTTACACAAAATTTTGGGATAATTAATTTTTATATTTAGCTGTGATAATCTTATTATTAGTAAGATTCTTTTAATAGCTAGTATCGTAGTTGTTTTTAGTTAATTGTTGGGTTTAACTATAGAGGGAAGATTCAATAAAATCATAAGCTTGAATGGTATAAATTATCATATTGAGGAACAAAATGAAAGATCTTTTATTTTTGATGAGATTATATCTACTAGTATTTATCGTCTAAAAATCTGAAGACAAATTTGATAAGAAGTTGACTTTTAACCATGAAAAAGTACGTAGTTTCATTCGAAAATTTGTTGAAAATAATGTGTATGATCATATTTATGTTAAAAACACGTGTTAGGATATTGTGAAATAAATTTAAGGAATTATATGTTTCTAAGACTGACAACAATAAATTATATTGTCTAAAAAAGTTAATTATTGTAGATCACTTGAATAAACTTCAATGAATTGTAGATCATCTGTCAGGTATAGTTGTTAGTTTTAATAATGAAGTTCTTACTCTTATGGTAGTTGCATCATTGCCTAACTCTCAACAAATTTTAAATTTTTATTGACTAATTATGCTCTTAATAATGTGGTGACTATAGATTTAATAAAAAGTGATATTTTAAACAAAGAGATGAGATAAAGGTCACAAAGATCTCCCTCTTTGCAATTAGATGTTTTGGTTATAATTACTAAGAGGATAAATCAAAGTAAAGGTTTAAAGGGCAACGAAAAGAGCAAAGATACTAATCGAGGTAATTCAAACAAATATGCTAATGTTGAGTACCACCATTGTCAACGAAAGATGCGTATCAAAAAGTTCTGTAGAAATTTAAAAAGAAAGAAGGACAATGAAAAGACGAAGGGAGATGATAGTGATGATGAGAAAGTAGCCATTATAATTGAATAAGATTTTCTTGTCCTTTATGATGTTGATTATGTCAACTTAGTAAAATATGAAACTAGCTGGGTAATTGATAGCGCTGCTTCTATTTGTGTAACAGCTCGAAAGGACTTCTTTCCTTCCTATTCTCCCGATGATTTTAGATTGTTAAGATAGAAAATAGTGATATTTAAAAATTGTTTAGTGATATTCACTTAGAGACCAAATGCGGTGCTAGATTGCTCTTGAAGAATGCAAACTATGTTCCTGACATAAGGTTTGATTTAATTTCTATTGATAAGCTTGATGAAGAAGGGTATTATAACACCTTTCAGAATAACTAATAGAAGCTTACTAGGGAATCTCTTCTTGTAACTTGAGTAAAAAAGTATTATATACTATATTCGATATAGGATAAAATTTATAGAAGCATGTTAATAGAGAATGATGACAAAGCCAAGATATGACACAATAAACTTGGTCATATAAATGAGAAAGCTATGTTAATATTGGGCATGAAGAAGAACTTGGTTGAGTTAAACAATATGTATTTGAAGAGATGTTGTAACGCTTTAATACCCCCTGGAAGGAATACCAAGGCGCTACTCACTCAATTCTCGCGCTCACACGATCTTTATCAATTTTAATAA
>JAOXYD010000004.1:17847664-17859919 GCA_028565735.1 Pinacopodium congolense | reverse complement strand
ATGCGTCTATGAGGGAGAGGTGTCCATACCTTTATAAGACATACTTCGTTCCCCTCTCCAACAAATGTGGGATCTCTCTAACCAATATGGGAAGCCCTAAAAGCAAAACTGTGCGGCCAGGGGCCTAATTAGCCTAACCCAATGTCATTGGACCATCCCCATATCTTGCATACATGTATATGTACATGTACAAGTATAAAAGACATATATAAAGTATTAATATACTATGCCATATGTAAGATCTTAATAGGATGCCATAAAGTGATGCATTAATGGATCTTAATGAAGAGAAAGAAGAAAGATGTCACTTATAGGACTTCTTCAAAACCAAACGAAAATCAATTTTCCTCATCTTTTTCTCTCCACTGACGACTATAAATAAGGAAGTAAGAGAAATAAGTGTTTAAACTCTCTTTTTTCTCTCCATTTTTGTGTATGATGAACCAAAAAGCATGAAGTTAGGTTTAGATGATTATCTTGAATTTTCTCTCATCTCACACATATTTCCCTCTCCCACACTATAGTTCCTACATCATCTTCAAGTAAAGGTGAAATAAGGTTAGTCACTTATTCTCATAAACTAGTGATGCTTATAGATGATTTTATGCTTTACCTAATGATTTATAAGATTAGGAGTTGGTAAATAACGTTGGCTAGAAGTATTCTATTGACTTGTGTCTAGTTATTTGGCTATATCTTGAGTTATAGATGTCCAAATAGAGTAATTTTTAGGGCATATGAAACTAAACACGTATAGTTATAAGTTTTCTATAGAACTTGAATGGGCCCCTGACCCACACAGTTTTACTTTTAGGGTCTTCCCTAAAACTCATCTGTGAGGGAGAGGCGTTCATACCCTTATAAGGCTTACTTCGTTCCCTTCTCCAACCGATGTGAAATCTCACAATCCACCCCCTTAAGGCCCATCGTCTTCACTGGTACAATGGCCCGAGTACTGACTCTGATATCATCTGTAATAACCTAAACCACCCGCCTATAGATATTGTCTGCTTTGGGCTATTTACCCGCACAATTTTACTTTTAGAGCCTTCCCTAAAATGCGTCTGTGAGGGAGAGGCGTCCATATCATTATAAGGCGTACTTCGTTTCCCTCTCCAATCAATATGAGAATTCTATAATCGATGTGGGAAGCTCTAAAAGTAAAATTGTACTGTTCAGGGGCCTAAAGCGTATAATATCTTTAGACAGGTGATCTGGGCTATTACAAATGGTATCAGAGCCAGTACCCGAGTCGTTGTACCAGCGAGGACGCTGGGCCTTGAGGGTGTAGATTATGAGATTTCATATCGATTGGAGAGGGGAACGAAGTACATTTTATAAGGGTGTGGACACCTTTTCCTCACAGACGCATTTTAGGGGAGGCCCTAAAGGTAAAACCGTGAGGGTCAGGGGTCCAAAGCGGACAATATCTATAAATGGGTGATTTAGGCTGTTACATAAAAGTTCATTATGAACTGCGAAAAGCTCAAGGTAAAACATTGGAATACTAAATTAATGCTCAACTCGTGGTTCATGATATAACCCAATTGACATAATTTTTCAATTTAGCCAATCATCTTCAGTATATGTAACTCCTCTGAAGATACAAGTACGATCCTACATTAAAATAGGATTCTAGCGGTCTCAAACCTTTCCACCCTACTCTGTGTACTAAATAACTCTTAAAGGTGTATAAACATAGCACTATCATTCATATTATCATACTGCCTTTAAAGCTCAATAGACATGTTATCTAACATCACACATATAACTTGTTTATTATCATCTTATGTTATTGATAATTCTCTTAACCATCATCTACAACATTTTATGCAAGTTTAAGTGGAAATTAAGTTTCAATAATGTACAATTTCTTTTCTTGTTTAAGAATAATTCTTAAGTTATACAATCAGTCTGAAAATTTTGGTTCAGTTAATTTATTTGCATCTATGATGCTTTCATGGACAATTCGTATTCATTTATAATAACTGAAATGTCAAAGAGTAAGAAATTAGTTTATGCTGCAAAACCAAATAAATAAGGACTTTTAAAACTATTTGGTTACTACCAATATTTTAAACAAACTAATAATCATCAAAATTAATTAGAGCAATTATCATATAATTTCTTAATGGGATATGATCCCATTCTAATTTAGTTGATCTTGAGTTTGCTTAGCAAACCAACTAATTTAAAATTAAGTAGATTATCTCTTATCAATCACATCATAAGTGATTTCTAGATCTACTAGGTGACAACTCTTTACCAAACATATCTTATATATGATTCCTAATCTTTCCTCTAAATTAATATGACCATGAGTTTGCTTTTTCAAATCATACAAATTTAGTTAATTAAGACTCATCGTTATAAGACTAAATATATTTGAGTTAAAGTTACCTTGTGTTTACTTAACATGTTTAACAATAAATAGAAATTTAGTTTAATCCTATAGCAATAAAAGGCATTATTCATATTCTAAACATGTACCTAATATTTTAATGAGGAATTAAAAATTTTTTAGGTCTCATTTTAATTAATATAATCTTATTATATTCATTTATCTAACATAATTTAATTATGAAAAATGACTCGAGTACTTTACTTGATTTTAATTGTTACTTTGATGCTTATTTAATTTAATTAATCAACTATTGAAGAATTAAATTAAATTTCAAAACATTCCTAATAAAAATAACTATTGAGAATTATTTTCAAAACTTAAAAAACAAAATTTTCTAAATTTATTAAAAATTTAAACTTAATCATATTAAGAAAAATTAATTTAATAAAGTTTAAACAAATTTTAATTAAAAAATTAAAATGGAGAAGGCTGTTGGTGCATGCCAGACAGTCTGTATGGGGGGCACATGCGTGCATACACAATGTATCCTGACCCATGCACGTGCCCCTTTTCCTCCAACCTGCTTGCATTTTTTTTTCATTTTTTTTCTTTTGGTTTCTTCATTGCTATCCACTTCATTTGCTACTGCTTGTATAGGAATAACTACCTTTCTGTATGGATTTAAAAACATATTTAAACATAGATCTTGTACTAAGATCTATAGAGAGAGAGAAAGCCCCTCGAGAACTTTTACCAGTGGCAATTTAAACACAGATCTTGTACTAAGATTTATAAAGAGAGAGAAAACTCCTCAAGAACTTTTACTAGTGGCGACAATCGCCATTGGCTCATCGACAATCACTACTGCTACCAATGACCTAAAACCTAGAAAAACAATACTCAAAACTAAATCGAACATGTGATGCGTTTATGTTTAATGGACATTAAATACAATCATAAACATAGAATCTTTTTGCAATTAATAAACGGTATATAAACCAAACCATATGCATCTTGCATTTTAAAAAGTGAGTAAGGAAGACATTGATTATAAATGTCCAATAATACATATGTTATGCATCTTAAAGGATTAGAAAATCAACAATTGCTACATTTATGAAAAAACCCATCTGAAACTTTTTCAATTAAGCTTAAGTAATGACAGCATTAATAAACTGAATAGCTTCAGTTGTTTAAGAAATAAGAAATGAATGAATCTATAAGCTTAAAAGGATCAAAACAGGAAATGTTCATAAAACATATGAACTTTAACGTTGTTCATCAATTTTTCTAGAAAAATTACAGCAATGAACATGTCTCAAGGAACTCAAATGGATCAAAACAAAATACACATATTTCCAAAAAATGTATGAATGATGTTCATTGTTAGTCCAGAACATGAACATGTTTTTCATTTACAATCAATAGGTCATAACCAAAACTTTTCTAGAAAACCTATATCATATATCATTTTTCTAGAAACTAGCAATAATAACTCAATTTATAAACAATTTATGGGGGATATATATAATCTAATGTTTCATCAAGTTCATAAAGGTAGTAGTAACTTTATCCTCAATCACCATTTTAGATAACATTTATCATAAAACTTTATTCTTAATCGGCTCTAGAACTTTTCCAAAGCAAAATCAATTGCCAAAAAAAAGGCATTTTCAAACAATCTTTGAAAATAAAAAACTAGTGTAAAACTATTCCAAAAGGCAGTACAACTCTTGCACTTATCAAACCAATAAGAATCAAGCATATAGAATCAAATTAAATCTATTAAAGCATGGTTCTATTACCATTATTGGAAATTGAACCAAGATAACATCAAAAATTTTCCAAGATCTATTTTAACACCATTTAATTTGAAACATAAACGAGAAAATAACAAGTTTTTACTAACTTGTTTACACTTTCCTGTTGTACTTTCTTCCACTTGAATTTGTTAACCACTTAGCTATTCAAATATCCTGCTTCTAAGATATCTACAAATCTATCACAAAGGAGAACTCAAATCCAAATTTGAGAGGAAGAATGAAAAGTGCT
The DNA here is from genome assembly GCA_028565735.1 of Pinacopodium congolense. Lineage (NCBI taxonomy): Eukaryota > Viridiplantae > Streptophyta > Magnoliopsida > Malpighiales > Erythroxylaceae > Pinacopodium > Pinacopodium congolense. The sequence continues at coordinate 17,855,523 of JAOXYD010000004.1, read as the reverse complement.
AGCTTATTCTTTTTATTTTCTTCCTTTTATATGAAAAATAATTTTTTCATATCTTTAAACTTTATTAAAATTACAAGTAAAGTCATAATTTAATCATAATTATAAATAAATCCTAACAAGATCATATATCACATATTGATCTTTGAAGTTTTTAAAACTTTTCAATTAAGTCCAACTTAATTAAAAAAACGTTTTCTTCTCCTTTAATAAACTTTTAATGTGTGACCCATTAGGTTCCTAATATGTTGGTAACGATTATAAATTATAATTATAATTTAAAATTATAATTAAATAAATTAAAACTCTTTTTAATTTATATTTAATTTTTTAATTAAACAATTTATAATTATAGATTATAATTGATGTCTAGTAACATATCATGACTACTCAAATATTAGGAATGTTAAAGTAATTTGACCTAACCTATCCATACATGATTATAATGTATAATTTAATCATTTCGTCATCCAATGTTTCAATTAAAATTATAATATGAAATTTGTGTCTACTCTAAATAATCCAACTATACTCATTCTTTCGAATTAGTAACTGATTTATAATTAATATTTGAAAAATAACTTTTTCGAATTTCAATTCATTCTGATAAGAGATTCTCAAATCGTTACTAATCAAGAACAGTATAACATTGTCTTTAATTAATTTAAGGTGACAAATTTTTTATTGATTCACTTAATTATATTCATAAAATTCATATTATATCCAGTAGCTATCGAATTGAAATACTAAAAAAATAAAACATAAGCAGTATCAAAATATAGTGATTCCTACATGAAATAACTTTAGTATTTTCAAGTCTAAGGATCAATTATACAACCATCATAATGAGATAATCTACACATACAAGTAATATTCAATTTGAGATTTACATAATCGGGTCTATTCAATGAACTTATTCTCTAATAAGTACCCACACATTTATTTAAATGTCTCCACGCTTTAATCTATAAGATCGATTATTTTTTTTATAAAAAAGAAGCAAAATATGTGCTAGCCTAATCATTCTATTAATACTCCATCTTAATGAAACTATAACTAGGAACACTTTAGGAATAATACAAAAATATAACTCAAATATCATAATTATAATTTCTAATTGCATAGAAATTATTCTTATTATTTTATTATTTATGGTTAATAATTAAAATAATTAACAAACGAACATAAAGATAAAGAATGTTTTTTATTAAATAAATATACAATGTCATTCATATATTTTTACAAGTAACTAATTGACTGTAAGGGTATCAAATACTATTTAGTCCTCAGTCATTTGGAATTACTTAAAAGGAATTTTGTTAAGATAAAGATTAATAGTTAGTCTTTTTTTTTTCTATTGTGCAAATTTTTTTGTGTCAATAAAATTTTTTTGAAAGTTAATAAAAATATTTCTTTATTCTATCATTCTAAGTGAATCAATACTATGACAATGATGATTGTTATCCTTGCAAATTGAACTCCTTCTTAATAATAACATTGAGACTTTATTTCTTCAATAATAAAATTGAATTAATAAAACCTTGAATTTTAAATTTCCTAAAAAATTAGTTATTCATTTGAATCTAAAGTAAGAACACATCAAGAAATTAAATGACATGGTGTAGACTATGAAATTAAAGTTAATAAACAATCCACTACATCGATTTTAAGCTTAAGAAATGTGATTTATTTTTAAATCTAAATTACACTCATTATAAAAACTTCAAATTTAAATCAAGTCTATGAACTAATATCTTTTAATTTTTTTTAAAAAATAAAATTAATTTTTATTCATAAATTTGTTTTAGAATAAAATAATTTTTCTTACAGTAATGTATGTAAACAAAAGATTTCTACCAATTTAAATTTCTTTAATAGTATTGTCTTTCTCTCTATCGTCATGACTAAAACAGAAATATCATGTTATGATGTAATAATAATTAATAATTAATAAAAAATAAAAAAATGATAACTGATTACGTAAAATAAATTGCTAGATATGTCTTTTATAATCATTTAACTTTAAAAACAATGATAGAATTTATTGTATTAATTGAAATGAAATATAAGAAAAAATTACTACTTTTTAATTATATTTTATATATTAAAAGGTCAAACTAAATATTTATATATTTTAAACTCAACTCATAAGTTTTTCATAACTTTTAAATTTTCTATCTAATTTTCAAAAGCTAATTCTTTAATTTTCATGTTTTAACTCTAACTAATTGAACAGTATCGATTTTTACAAGTCTAACTTCAAATGTAAATATCGTTCCCTATTTGTCCAAACTTTTGGATTAAAAAAGATATAATGAAACAGTTTTTCTGTTAAAGATGCTTATAGAGTTGATCTGGACTCTTCCACTGGATATGATACAATGGACCAAAAGCCTATGCTTATAGAGACTACAGCACTCAAGTCGTTTCCTCAAAACAATTTCATTGTATTGTACATACAAACTACCTATTTTTATTTCCTCTTTTTTCTTTTGGACAATCACACACAAACTACTTGAACTAATAGTTCTTTCCCATAGAATGGGAAAACATGGGTGATGTGATATGGGATTGGGAATAGTATCAATTGGGTTCCAATTACTTTAACTTGAATTTGAATTGGGTTCCCCTTTATCTTAATAACAAGAAAACACATGATCAAGAAGAGTGAACTCCTCATTAATTAGCTAAAGGCAACATTTCATCTTAGGCCTAAAAGTGAGATGAATTAGATTTGAGGTTAATAAGATCTATCATCAATAATATCACATTCTACCTACAAAATCTTAATCATAATTAATTGCCTATCAACTTACCACGTTCATAAATAAACAAAAGAAAACGGGGCAAGTAGTTGGGAAGGCATTAGTGGAGATTACAAGCAGCAAAATAATGGACAAGATCTCAAACACAAGCATGCAAATTGGATCGTCGTGTACGAGCAAATCTGCCCGAAAGACGTGAAGACATGTCGTTTAAGGAATGACTAGCGACACCATGTTTTGACCGTTTCTTCTAGTTTGACACAAGCTTGATGACGACCCTTCAACACCTCCCTTCTTTTACTCTCTTCCACTCCAATTCCATTTCCTCTGCTATCCCAAAAAAATTTTGTCAAATCGAACAAAAGCACTCTCCAAGAAAAAAACACAACAGTTTTGATGTACTTCTGTTGATTTTCTTTGTGTTTTGTTTTTTTCCATCGAATGTGCCAAGATGGAGCGCAAGAAAACGCTGACCATGAACTGGGATGCTCTTGGCGATAATGATGTCGACGACGATGATCTTTTCTTCGAGACCCGCGAGCGAATGTCCTCAGCTGTCCCTCTTGACCTGGTTTCTTCTGGGTCCGACGAGGAAAATGACTTCGATGACGCCCGCATGTCTTTTGCCTCCACCATGTCAACAACCGAGTTCCGCAACCTCGGCGCTGCGGTGTCTATTCCCGCCTCCGCTGGAATATCACCGGACTATGACATCTGGATGGCTGCTCCCGGATCAATCACGGAGCGTCGTAAACGTCTCTTTCAAGGCATGGGCTTGACGGAAGAGAAAGAGCTTCTGAGAATGGCAAGTAAAGACTTGACTCGTGCGGTTTCTAGGAAGATCGCGAGTTGTCAAGTTTCAACCGAAAAGAACGATAACAAGGATCATCATCAAGAAGGTGATGCTAAACAAGGGAAACCGTCACCGTCATCTTCACCGGCAATGCTGGTACGTTCCCGGTCGGATAGTGATATAGAAGCTTTTTCTGTTGATAAACAGAGGAAAGAAGAGGTTCTTGGTTTGGTCTCAAAACAACAACTTACCAGGACATCTTCTATGATCATTGTGTCGCAGTCACGAGTGTGTCCGTATCAGGAATCAGTCAGAGTTGTAAATGAAGATGGACGAAATGAAACAGAGGGGAGACATTGCCGTGGGTTAACGACGGCGATATCCAATAGTCGTTTCGGTGCTTTTTTCTTAATAAAGAACTTGGATACGGGTAAAGAGTTCATCGTTAATGAGTATAGTCAAGACGGTGCGTGGAATAGGCTCAGCGATGTTCAAACAGGAAAGCAACTAACAATGGAGGAATTCGAAAAGTGCGTGGGGCATTCACCTGTTGTTAAAGAGCTAATGAGAAGAGAAACGACGATGAATGGTGATGATGGGAATGATAGGAAGATGACTGCAAATTCCTATATTTCGAAGAGCCTGAGAATGAGCAAGAGAAGAGGAGCGGCTATATTGAAGAATATTAAGGGTGTTGCTCATTCTATGTCAATATCTGCTTCCAAGACAGCTGATAAAGAGATTCCAGTAACACCAGAGACAAAACCCAACAAGAGCAACACTCCGCCATCAGGGTGGATTAAGGTAAGGCAGACAGGAAAATCCCATAAGGAGCTAAGTGCTCTGCATTTCTGTCAGGAGATACAAGCTCATCAAGGATCGATTTGGACTATTAAGTTTAGTGCAGATGCGAGATTTCTCGCTAGTGGTGGCGAGGACAAGACCATTCACTTATGGGAAGTGCAAGAATGTGAGATTATGTCGTTGAATGAAGGGGGTTTGACCCCACTTCATTCATCATTGAGTAGCTCAACGCCAAATTTGGGAGAAGTGACACCGCTTCCGTCGGAGAAAAAGAAGAAGAAAAAGGGTTCCTCTAACAGGAAAGGGAATACAATTCCGGAATATGTTCATGTGCCTGAAACTGTTTTTTCCTTGTCAGAGAAACCATACTGTTCTTTCACCGGTCATCTTGATGATGTCTTGGACTTGTCTTGGTCCAGAGCTCAGGTTATTACCTTAACCAATCTCCCTGCACTTCTTTAATTGCAAGTGAAAAGGTCCTGCAATCTTAAAAAAGAGATGAAACATCTTCAATGTATTTGCAGCAACTGCTTTCATCTTCAATGGACAAAACTGTTAGATTATGGGACATTGAAACCAAGACCTGTCTAAAGTTGTTTGCTCACAACGATTATGGTATCATTTCTCAAACTTCTGATTGAGGTCTTACTGATAATATTTGTAATATATATTATATCTTGATTGGTTTTGTTTTGCAGTAACTTGCATAAGGTTCAATCCCATGGATGATAACTACTTCATAAGCGGCTCCCTTGATGCTAAGCTTAGAATATGGAGGGTACCAGATAGGCAACTTGTGGATTGGGCTGATCTTCATGAAATGGTCACTGCTGTTTGCTACACCCCTGATGGCCAGGTTGACCTGTTTTCTCTAGTGTCTCCATTAAAGTACACAGTCTGGTGCTATAACAGGTTTTATGAGAACCAACCAAGTGATCAATTTCCATCTTTTGAGAGTTTCATAATCATTAACTATGGAAAAGATTTCTCATGCCACTTTTAGAATCTGAGTTCAGTTTTCCATAGTTGATACAAGTTCCTGATTCTTTGTCTCTATTTCTGATATCATCAACTTATTACTGTTATCCGCATTCTAATTAGCTTGCATTTACTTTTGTTTCTTAATTGAAGGCTGCCTTGGTTGGCTCACATAAAGGGAGTTGTCGGATTTACAGTGCTGAGGGTAATGCATTTTCCTGCTAAACTCTTCATATAATAAGCTTTCAGACTTTCTGAATAGATTCAGTGCCATCGATATGTAAATGAACAGTTGCTAAGTTCATTGTTATTTGCTAATACTTACACAACTCTTATGTTCCCATTCAACATATTTCATTCAAGTTTTTATTCACTGCTTAATTTTGTAACAACTCAGTCATGTTCATTTGATGAGCCAGATAACAAACTGAACCTTGAGGACAACATCGATGTACTGCACAGGAAACGGTCTCAGGCGAAAAAGATTACAGGCTTCCAGGTAATCCCTGTCATTGCAATTCTGTTAACAACGTTTCATAATTTGGTTTTCGTAAGAACATGTTTTCTTATTATAATGGCCAACTTAATTCGCGTTTAAACAGCCGTCCCCCGTTAATCCATCTGAAATTCTGGTTACCTCAGCGGATTCTCGCATAAGGATTTTAGATGGTAAAGAACTTGTTCATAAGTTCCAAGGTAGGCACTAAATATATATCGTAAGCATTCATAATCACTTTTCATTTGGTCAATACGTAAAGTTTCTGAAATTTTTAACAGGTTTCAGAAATGTGAACAGTCAAATTTCAGCTTCATTCAGTTCAGACGGGAAATATGTAATCTGTGCGAGTGAGGACTCTCATGTATACGTGTGGAGGCGTGATGAACCTCGATCAGGAGCCGGTAAATCCAAGAGTGTGATCGCTACACGATCCCATGAGAGCTTTCAGTGCAAAGATGTATCAGTAGCAATCCCATGGAATGGTACTATAAAGGGTGAGCCACCATCAATGGAGCTGCAGTCCAAAAGGCATTCAAAACGTTCCACTACTCCAACATCACAAACCTCTTCAACTGGTAATACCTCACCTACAAAAGAAGACGGTGTTGGAAATAGCAAGAGACACCTTCCTCCTTTGCCACAGGACTCGCCACCAAGGGAAGAGATTCCGGCACCTACGAACTACAAGAAACAGTTGCCGCCTCTTCCAAAGAAGAATAACAACGCAGAGAAAGCCGAGAAAGCTGAGAAAGCTTCAACTAGCCAAGAAGAAGATCCATCTCAAATCTCACGTACTGATTCCAGCATTGATGAGTCATTCGCTTCTAGTTCTTCATCAATAAGGTATGGTGATTCACCTTCGGTTTCTAGTTCAAGTACTCCATCGTTTTCTTGGTCTTTCCCCTCACCATGGTTCGAGGGTGGCAGCAGCAACGCCTCGTCAGTTCAATCGTCAGCATGGGGCTTGGTAATTGTGACAGCCACTTTGGATGGTGAAATTAGAGCGTATCAGAATTTTGGATTACCCAGAAGGCTTAGTCGTCAGCCCACCCTGTTTTGAGACAACAATGCATACCTGAGTTAGAGAAAATAGATGACAAACATGAGCTTTGTTTTGAGCGTGTCATGTATTCTAAAACAATAAACAGATTATGTAACATTTCAAAAAATAAACCGATTCTGTATAGTAGTTCTTTTTTACTTCCCTTCTCATTTAACTCATACATAGCTGCTTCAGAGGTATAAGTTTCACAATTTTTTGTTTCTTTCCGCTTCCATAGATGCATTTTATTCGGAATTCAAAGCATAAAATAAAATTTTATTTTCTAAAATTCAAGATTATTTTGATTATTCATAAATATAATAAAGTATAAATTTTAAATTATACCTTATTATAAAATATGATTATTCTTTTTGTATTTTTCTTTGAACTTACATTACTATGAAAATCATCTTAATTGCACAAGCGTCGTACTTCTAAGAATATGTATAAGAACAAGTTAAAAGAACTTGATAAGTAGTGTAAAGAGTGAAAAGTCAAAAGTTTTAACACTTAGCTTATGCCTATTTATAATAGAGTTTGACTAATTTAATTAAAATATATCTCTAATATCAATTAATCTATTAAAGTTGCGATTAGTTTCAACTAAATGCAAATAGAATTAAACAAGATCAAATATTGAATATTAATTTTTAGAGTTAATATCTCTAAACTCCCTGAATTATTAACAATTATCAAATATTTCTTATATTTTCAAAAATATTAAAGACCCTTTGTATTTTAACAAAATTATCAAATACCCCCTAAAACTATTTAGGGCTGATCGTGCTGACGTAACAGTGGTGACTGGGCATATGTGCTAACGTGGCAAGTGACATGACTGCTGACGTGGCTGTTATTGTACATAGGGTGTTTGATAAAAATGAAAAACACAGGGGAGTTTTTTAAAAATAAAAAATACAGTGATTTTTTGAAAAAAAATTAAAATTATTAAGATAAAATTTTTATAATTAAGAATAATTA
>JAOXYD010000004.1:17827374-17838411 GCA_028565735.1 Pinacopodium congolense | reverse complement strand
TAATATCTTACCTAATTAGTATGAGAACATAACACATCCCATGGTTCACATAGGACTGAACATCTGGTGCAGTCCTATAATGGTTCAGCTTGGCTCTAATACTATAATAAAGATATAAGTTCAAATGGTCGTTCCATTCAAAAGACTAACTTTAAGAGTAATAGTACTCAGCATAATTTATAAATTCTTAGACAATATCTTACCTAATTAGTATTGAACTTAACAAAATTTCATGATTACAATAAAACCTAGGTGCAGACAACTTCAATAACACGCTACCTTGGAAAAAATGCTCACAAAACCAACAAAAAGAATTCCAAGCAAACTTAGTGCTTCCTCACGCAAGCATCAATTCAAGTACCTACAGATGGCTTCCTTCTAGCCTGGAATCAATAAGGAGACCTACTCCATGTTTCTTATGTGGGTTTGCATTGAACTCTCACATTACACGACAACTGCAAAGAACCATAGCATAATCTTTGGAAGACGATAATAAGACCAAAGCAAGTTTGTTTTGCCTGAAGAACAAGACAGCCCACTTTGCCAAAAAGTTTAGTGCTATTATATTTAATAGACAATTGGCTTCAGGTTCTTTGCTTATGGTTACTAATGCTCGGAATAGTTGAAAACATATTTACTCATAATATAATCAGTGTTACTATAATTAATTTTCAGTGTTATATCAATAATGAACTTCCTTGTTCTGGGAAAGCAAATAACATAATATTAAAATGCAGATCAGAATTATTATACCTGTGATTGCAATATGACAAATATAGTTGATTCGGTTATTACAATATTTATTATTTTATATTATTTATAATTACGACTGTATTAATCACAAGATTACATTAATTGATTAATTATACTTATAAACGCAATCATTAACTTGACTTTCGTAGACAAATGAAATTTTAATTTGCACTAACCACAATTCAGTTTAATGACATGTAGCCGACCCAATCAATCGCTACTTTTGTGCTTTGAATCATTCACATACTTTGTGGGACTTAATTGAAAAAGAATACGTAATGTCGAGTAGAAAAGTATACGAAAGGATAATATTTATTGGTATTACGTATAACATATCATTTCGATATGGAAAACACGAACGATTTAAATATTCAACCACATTCATGTACACACAAAAAAAAAATCAACCACGTGCATTTGCACATAAATTATTATACCGGAAAATAGCTACATGCAACTCGTCGCCATACTCAAATCACATAAGATTGATTGAATAAAAAAGATACAAGCTATTCCTTGTAACAATATTGTAAACCAATAAGCATTATTTCACTCCACATAGGCAAGTTCATGTTGGATTTTTTACATTACAAATATGCATATTCTATCAAGATTTGAGTAGTAATAAATTTAAGGATTTATGATATTCTAATATCTTCATACGTAAGAAGAGCGCGAGAGAGAACAAAGTAAGATTAAACACAATTGAAATTGTTCAATTAAAAAAAAATCTATAAGATGATAATGATGAGATCACATCAGGGTCCATTCCTGACAAAGAATGCAGCCGTAAAAGCATTATTATTATTGCCAAAAGAGACTAATTATCAAATGGCATCTGGGGTTAGTCGCAAAAGGCCTATCTCTCTCTATTTTGTATAGTCAATTTCCTTGTTCTTTTTGGGACAATTCATAAAGTCATATCTTAGGATGCTCTACAGTAAAAAGATCACGCTCTCTTAAGTCATTGAATCTGTTCTTTTTCTGTTTTTCGAATGACCAACTCTTCCCTAAAATGAGGGATTTCTTATATAGTTCTTAGCCCCATACTAAAATATCTAATGGATTAATCAAGGAAATTCAGTTTTGCGTCCTGATTAAACGCTACGTAAGATACTTACTAATAGACATAATAAAAAATTGAAAATATGGTTGTTTTTAATAACAAATTATTAATAATTACAACTAAAATTGACTACTATTTTTCATTAGTGGGGACAGACATGAAAGGAATACAATTTTGACCTGATTAAGGAATGTAAAGAATAATAGTGAAAAGAAAAGGAATGTAAAGAAACATATGGATGAGTGGGCTCATGGTGGCAAAAAGAGGAAAATTCGTAAGAGAAATGACTAGGGGAATCTATAAATAATTGTATGATATATCAATACATACGAGAAGGAGGTGGAAGGTGACATTTGGGTTGTATGATTGAGCTCATGTGGGGAGAACGTGAGGACTGAGAATAGCTTATTGGAATCTCAATCTCATCTCATCTATCTTTTTTACTTTCTTTTTCCCCGCCTGTATGTATGCATATATGTATCAGTAGTGTATGTGCATATTATTACTATACGGTACCGTTCCTATTTGAGTCAGAGTTGGATATGTGATAAGAGTGCACACACGCATCAGACTCATAAAGAAGCTGTTTATTACTAAAACCTTAAGAAAAGTGAAAGCTGCTGTTATACACAGTTGAGGTCACGAGAATCCATGTGGACGTTATATGCTCATTATGATCAAGATCGATTCCTTCTTTTTTGAACGGACAGTATGAAATTCTATAGATGAGGACAACTTACGGTCTCATATCTTTTTCAGAGTGAAAATAGCTGTTATAACTTTAATACCACTTGATAAAAAAATTCAGTGAATACACCCTCCACGACTCATGCAAGTGGTTCGCGTAAAATTCTTTTTTTAAGGTATCGAGTTTAGATTTTTTATAAGAACTCTTTTTGAGTATCTTTCTAAATATTAGGTTAAATTCCCACTACATAAGAGATTTTAGGGGTTGTTTGATATTACTCATTGTTATTTTATAATTTTGTTTTTCTTATAAAGAAAAACGAAAATCTTTTTGGTTGATATTTGTAATAAAAAAATAAAAAACAAAAATATGTTTGATTGAAATTTATAAAAAATAATAATTTAAAAATGATAATTAAATTTTGAAATAAATTTAAATTATTTAATCAAAATACTCTTATATACCTTAAAACTATATTATTAGTCAATAGATTATATTTATTATTCAATGTAAAAAAATTTATTTATAAAATCTGTTTTTAAAATATAAAAAACATCATTTTCTTATTTTTATGTTTCTATTTTTATTTCTCTGATTTAAAAATAGAAAAATAAAACAGAATACAGACAAACGCGTTTTTTTCCTCTATTTCTCTATTTTTAAAACAAAAATAGAACATAAAATATAAATAAAAACAAAGAGCCCTTATTGTTTACATAAATCACAAAATTAACTTAGAATACATTAAAAAATTAAATTTTTTGGTAAAGAAGTGAGGATACAATATCTAGATTAGCTTGGATTTCTGAGCCGTCATACAATTCCTTCTCAGACAGCTGATGAGAAAGCATGTTCTTTGGTACGATATTTTCTTTTACAGGGGAGATTGGAAGGTTGTTGGTTTTTGTGTCTTTTAATACACATTGATGCAAGTGAGTGAGTAGGAAAATGGTGACATTCCAAGATCAAAAGTTTCGGGATCACTAACTGTATAACCTTCCTTTGATTGCTGCTCAGATATGGCATGGCATATTATACCACACAGGACTCGCTCTTTCTGACCATTCTCGGTTATAAATCATGTGCTGGTTTCTTGAAGAAAGGTCCTCCTTTTTTTTTTTAAATTTTAGGGTTTTGAGGGTTTTTGAATCTGCTTTATTCGATGTTTGGTGAGGAGCCTTGGTACTAGCAAAAAGCAGCAACAGCCAAATATCCATATTATTCCTTTCTTTCAAGATGGCCAATCCCTCTCTACTTTTTTTCACATAATACAATACAATTCTATGGCTAGGCTGCAAGAAGTTTCTTAGAAACTAAGCGGGCCATTATTTGCTTCTTTTTCATTAGTTTTCTTTTCTAATGTTTGTATTATTTTGAGGGTTGGTCCATCAATAGTACTATGCCTCCTAATCATGAATTTGGTTAACTTTTTCTATGCATCTTACCCAATAGCAACACAATACCCCATATTTGCCTTGTAATTTTTGTCCAACTTTCTCCATACATCTTCCCAAAATCATAGGCCCAATTTCGCTAGAATATTATAGAGTTGATTTTGACAAATGGCTGAATTAATGAATGACTGACTTAAGTTTCTTCAAATGTCTCGGATTTGTCCATATTTGTACAGCATACTGCATCCTTACCCATTGACTCTCATTAGTGCAAATTGAACTCTTGTTATTTAACTTGAGCTCATTTTAAAATTCTAAATTTTCATGTCACATTGATTTTTCTTATTAATTAAATTAAAAGCAGTAAAAATTCATAATAATAATAATAATAATATAAATATGTATTAAGTAAAATTTTACAAATGATTTAAGAAGTTTGAAAAATGAGCATGAATGTATAGAAGTAATAAGATATGCCAATACTAGAAAAATGATCTATTTTAGCTATTCTCAATTTATAGAATCAATTTTTTTATCAATAATTTTTATAATTTTGTAGGTAAAAAATATCATATAAACTTTGACATTTTCATCTATATTTATGTTAAATCTTAACATTTTAAAATATTTTAAAAGAACTCTAACATTTTATAAATGTTAAAAAAGAATTATAATATTTAAAAAACATTCAAAAACTACTTTAAACTTAATATTTAATAAAAATTAGATCACGATTTGTTAAATATTAAAATTCGTTTTAAATACTTTTAAAACATTTAAATCTAATTTGAATATTTTAAAATATTAAAATATAGTTTGAACTAGTGAAATATTTTGATTAGAATAATACTTTTTGCTTAATTACGTCATATATGACACTTAAGGTCATGTTTATTATCAATTTTGTTTTCAGTTTTTATTTCCTATATTTTTAAACATAAACATCAATAAAAATAGTATAAAATTTAAAAAATAACATATTAATATAGGATAAAAACTCAAAAAAATAGTATAAAATTAAAAAAAATACACAAAAATAAAAACTAATTGATACCAAACTTACTCTGACCTATTCAAGTGTAGTATCCAAATGGTACAAGGTAGGTAGTGTCCGAAGTCTTACAAATCGAAAGTCCTTTGGGTTATAGAGCAAAGCACGATTAAAAGACTTCAAAGCTAAGCATAAGCAGCAAAAACCGACTTTGAGTTAAGTAAGACTGAGGACCGCAAAAATCGAAGCACGAGGAGTGTGACCAAAGATGTGTATCAGACTTCCATGCACGCATCCTCGAAGCGCGTGCGATTCAAGATTGAATCACTTGGGTCAAGTGCCAGGTCAGGTCCACAAACTGACAAAACAGTACTTTGTCCCCTAGTGAGTCGTGAAAGTTACACGCGCCCAACCTTGCGTCAATTTGTCAGCCAGACATAGCATTATACATTTCCTAAACAGTACAAGGTAAAGATCTGCTTTGACTCGCTTGTTATGTGACTGTTTCTTGAAAACCATCTTCGAGAATTGTATCAAAGACAGGTTTCTCTTTAGAACCCGCGTAATCATTTCTTTGTTTATGGAATTTAATGGAGTCTTTTGAGACTGTTGCCTCTGTTTATATGGTTGTTTATTGACCTCTTTTGTTATTTTTACATGGGAGTATTCCACCAGACACCCACCAACTTCAACAGCAGCAGCAAGTACTAGCTTAAAATCCATTGTCATATCAGTTTACATACGGAGCAAAAGAGTAGGGCTTCGATTACTGTTTGCAATAATTATCCAAATAATTTATTACCCATAATGATCATTCTCATGCAAAGCATGTCTCTGATTCTGAATATATATAAAAACGTGCTTCATAAAGAATTGGTTTCTTTGGAGTGAGTTCCTGGAAGTCACTAAACTCTAGGTAGATCTCATTGCAGAAGAAAGAGGATGTTCTGTGATCTACTGCCAATGCAAGCCTCGACTAAAGCATTGAGCGTCACTCAATGAATGAAGCTCAACTGACCCAGAAGAGATAGAACGTTCTTTTTGGGAAAACCCTTAGGTTTTTCAAATTATCTGCAGATTCATCTCCAAAAGACGTGCCCTTTTATCTCCATTCCTAGCCGCAAAACCTTTCAGCTTGGAACTGAGTTATATAAATAAAGAGTGAACAGAAGAAAATCGAAGAGGAATGCACACCACAATTCTCACACTTTAACTCCATTTGCTAATTAATTGGCGAATGATTTCCAGGTTCTGCATTCAGTGGCCTCAGACAAGTGATCATAACTGAAGTAACAACCCAAAAAAGCAAAACCTACTTTTATAAATTGAGGAAAAAAAAAATCTGACGCAAAGCATTCCATAGTGACATAGGACCCAGTATATCTCTACACACGTCGATATAACACTACATCAAATCGAGTCTTCTAGGGCATCAACTTTCAGACTTCTTCCTTCGGCCATACACTTCCGTTTTCCATGGAAGGAGGCCATTCGTGTTCATAATCAACATTTTATATGTTTTGCAGGATGATATGAATTGGGATTATAGCATTTTGACTGAATACTATTAGGAAGTTAATTATTCACTTATCATTGTTAATCAAGTTATAACACGTCCAAAAATGAATAGATTAAAGTTTAAACTATGGAAGAAGGTAGCCAATTGCATAAGAAAAAAGTATGCGTAAGATCAAAATATTCCAGCTGACCATTAGTGGAACATTTCATTATATATTGACTGCAACTACTCCTAGTTCAAAAGAGGACGAGATCACACTTTGCATCCTGGAGGTTATGAAATCATAATTACTTTCTTGACATTCTCAAAGCACCGCATCTTTAACTTAAACAATAAGAGAATTTTGAAATAGTTAATTAATCAATATTTAACATTGTGAAAAGTTCGTGGTGACTTTGTAAAAGAAAGAGAGAATTTCTGTTCGTTGAGAAAATTTTGATAGGGCATATTCAAAGGATGTTCTTTCCTTCAAGTTCAATGCAAACGGCTAAAATCCAATAGCTTGCTGTTTAGAAAGACGATCCTTTTAGGAAGAACATAACTTAATTAAAATATAAACCAGAAGTCATACACCCACTTTGGTAAACATGCTAATACATTGCAATCTGGAACTACATGGAAATTTAAAAAAAAAAGGAATAAAAAAAAGGAAGAACAACAACAACAGTAAAAAGCCTACCATTTCTAGGGTTTTCTTTGTGGTAGTAATCTTGAAGAAAAACTAGCAGATTCCTCAATCCAATCTCTAAATACCCCCATCATGAACTAGAGAATTGGAGAATTCTTGCAATGAGCACATCCTACTAAGTAACTTTCTCATATGGAAGCTACACTGACAAGAAAAGTACTGAAGTTTCCATCACGCCGTTATCACACCAGATAACGAGAAGTAATAATATCTATAGCTGGTTGCTCGTGGAAGATGAGCTAAAACTAGAAAGATCGGTCCAGGCATTACCACTCCAGTACTGATCATTCCCTGGATTGATTCCCAAGAACTGCCTAGACAAATTCAGCTCCTGATTGTCCTCCATTTTCACCGGAGACAACTGAGTTGCTCCAGAACTAGATATCTTAGCTCTCACTTGACTCGCTCCACCATAACCTTGTACTTGCTCAAGACCACCTTCAAATGGATATAAACCTGAAGAAGATGATGGATCCAACCCACCCAAGAAGGGAAATTGCTGATGTTGCAAGCGCCATTGATCTAAACCTCCTACTGAGAGTAGTGAACTACCAGCACCACCGCTACCACCAAGACCAACACCAGCTAAAGTACTCCCTATTTGAAAATTCAGGTCACTAGATCCTCCAACTGGAGCTGAAAGGCCACCATAAGTCAACCCCATATCGGTGGTTGTAAAATCGGTGAGATGATGCAAAGGAGCCATGAATCTCAGTGGAGGAAGCTGTGGTCCGAGGCCTATTATATCACTTGTTCCGCTATTGGATGAGACGGTGCTTGTAGAACCTGCAGAACAAGTTTGACGGTCGCTGCTGACAGGAGATTTTGAGCTGGTCCCTTTGCTCCTCTTGTTCCTCCGACAGCCGCCTCCAACTGGAACACTTCTTAGGGCACCACCTCTGGTCCAGTACCTTCTACAGGTTTTGCAGAAGTGGCGAGGCTGCGAGAGGCTGTAATTGTTGAAATAACAAAACTTTGTGTTGGTTGATTCACATCTTGGACATTTTAATGCTGCCTCCGGCATAGGTATGTTGGCCATCCTAGCTCGATCGGCCATTGAGCCTGGCCGGATGGAGCCCGCACCCCCGCTTCCATGAGGCTGTAGAGGAGGTAGCGGTGGTGGTGGAGTTTGTTGTTGTTGTGGCGGTTGTGGAGGAAGAAGTTGACCGCTGGAACCAGTACTTGCACCAATATGGTGATGATTTGGTTGCTGTAAAAAGAGAGCAAAAGCGAAAATCAAATATCTGGTATATTCAAACAAGATATATAGAAGCAGAAGCTAGCAAGAATATTTATCTTTTGAACATTTTTTGCTTTATAGGCAAAGAAATCTTATGGAACAAAAAATTTGAAGAAAAATCCTTACTTGTTGAAAGTTGGCTGGATCAAGATAAGGTGGGATGGAAGAAAAAACCATGGTTCTTGAGCTTTCTCTTTTTGTAAAGGTTGATGGGGCTGTGTTCTTTGATCTCTTTATCTTGGGGGAGAATACTAGTGGAGAATCACATCAACAAGAGGGAGTATTTTTTTTGTTTTAGCAGAGGGATGAGAGAAAGAAAGAGAAAGAAAGATAGAAGGTGGAAGTGGAATGAGGAGCTCGAATAAAGCAAGGACCTTTACATATATATATATACATATATGCATACATCATATGTTATGTGCATTTAATGTATAAACTATATAGTGCTTCTTCCTTCTATCTAGAGCTTGACTACTCTTTTTGTTTTATATATCTATAGCTTTCTAGGATTTAGAGAAGGCATTTCTTTCTTAACTCATAAGCTTCCTTTCTCATTCTCTCTGGCTCTCTGCGCTTAGAAGAAAGAGATAAATCAGTGGCCTACTCTTGCATGGAAAAGGTTTATGTACAGTATTGTGTTTACTTAGTGAAGAAATCTTAGAATGTGGTATATATTTGATTAATCACGTCATCACAGTAAGATAAGAACTAAAATATTAAATTTCAGAATTATGTTACTGCAAAGTCCTAAAGTCCTATTTCATATTGTCTTAAAACCAAGTGTATATTTTATCACAAATATAATTAAAAAATGCAGAATGAGAACTCTAAAAATAAGAGCTAAAACTAAAATTTCACAATTTATCAAACTAAAATTCGTGTCATAGAATCTTGGGTAATTATAATAAGATAATTAAGTTATGGGTTTGATGAAAAAAGAAATATTAATAAAAGAAAAAGGGAGCTTACTGGTGTGCTTTGGTACTGTGTACATCAGCCTATGTGTCCCCGACCGGACGAACCTTTTTCCGGTCTGGCCTGTTCCCTCTCCCACTCCGTAGCTTTACTTTGCATGGGAATATATGTGTGCCATATCATGGCTAGTCCCACTCTCCATTATAGGCGTGTGAATTGCAAACCCCACTCTATGTTGGTCAATGGTCATGGTCCTCCATTAGTAATTAAAGTAAATATTAAGTATTAAACTAATCAATCTTTGTGCAACAAAAAAGCATGGTTGGGGTACTGATCCGGTGGCCACGTGATAAACGGTGTCGTAAGCATCTACATTTCGGGTATACCCCACTTTTTTAAACGACATCGTTACAGGGATTGATTGAATAAGAGATAGGCCTAACTTGGGCACGGATGCTCAAAAACCAGCCGGCCCAAAACGGTCACTCTGTTAAAAACTATGTCCATTGTTCGACATTACTTCCGTCATCATCAACCAGACGAATCTAAAGAGAATCTACTCATTTGAGCCGATCATCCATCCATCAATGTACCAACAGATTATGAGGTATGGTGGTCAGCTCAGGACAAAAACAATTTGTTTAACACAATTTAGTAGTGTATCTTTGCTATTATTACAAGAAGCACTAAATTGTTCTCCAAGTTGGAATATTTTGGGAGTTGCGGGTCAAATTCGAAGAGCACGCCAAATGGAGTTCCAAAGAACAAGACACTTATCTTATGTTCTTTTCCATTTTCGGTATTAGATTCCCATATAATTTGCAAAACATATTAAAAGCACAACCTGAACATAATTACTTTGTGTGGCACAAACCTAAACCAAAATTGACTTCTCAACATTTCAAGAAGTTACAAAGGAACTTTGAAGTATTATGACATGATTCTTATACATAAGTCTAAAATGTGGAACATAAGTTCAAGACTCCCTTGATGTCCGGTGAAATTTTGTTGAAAAGTTAAGGGCGGTTTGATTAAATTTCTAATTGTGGTTGTTGTATTTTTTTATTAGATTTTGTATATTTTTATAGATTTTTATATTATTTGTCTTGATTTTTATATTATATTAATATATTTTTTTAATTTTTGTGATGTTCTTTATTGATTTTTATGTTTAAAAAAATTCAAAAATCAAATTTAGAAATTGAATCCGAATTAAACAGGCCTTAGGGAAAAGAAATCATTCAACCGAAAACTTAAGATGGTACCATTCATCTTAGGAAGAAACATCATGAATAATTCCAATATTTGTCATTAAATATTAAAAAAAAGAGTTTAAAAGCTCATATAAAGATGATACTTCTTCTTGGTAAAAGTTATACCAAGGGACATGTCCTAATGGAAATTGGGGATCCTTATTCTATTTCATATTAACATTGTCAGAATTATTGCACCTGTGGGTCTTATGCCTATCAAGTCATCCTTTTGTTTGGAGATTCTTTTTGGTACGAATAAACAAAATTAAAAGAATAACCAAGATTTAAAATGCAAACTGTGAATTATTTTATAATTATATTTAATTATAATAATTATGAACAATATTAACAATTCTGGCGCAATTACAGTAATACAAACTCAAATTGTGGCAGTGATTTAGAAAAAGAAAAGAAGTAAAAGCTCCATTTATAATTTTATCTTCAGTAATTTGCCACAATCTGAATTGAGTGGTGACTAACTACAATCTTCATGAGATAGATATATGCTTTTATTACAATTTATAACCAGT
>JAOXYD010000004.1:17806923-17820625 GCA_028565735.1 Pinacopodium congolense | reverse complement strand
TTTGATCTTATAAGGACTAATTAATAAATATAACTAAAGTTTGACTTTAGTTGTAATATTAATAAAGTTCAAGGATAATAAAAGGAAAAATTAGAAAATATGGAGCTAGCACTTCTTACATTTTTCCTCTCAAATTTATTTGAGTTTTTTTCAGAAAAAGATCTGTGGATACTGTTAGAGGCCGGATGATTGAACGGCTTGTGGATTAACAGATTCAAGGCGAAAGGAAAACTACAACAGGAAATCGAAACAGGTTAGTATGACTTTGTTAATTTCTTGTTTTTGTTTCAAATTAAATTTTGTTAAAGTTGATTCTATGGAAAATTTTAAATTTATTCCGTTGCATTTAAATTTGATCTAGCATAAATTTTCCATCAGTTAGGCAGACGGGATTGGCTCTTATCTCAACGAGCCCTCTACAGTCTACCCTCAGCAAGGAAAGCACCATTCATGGTATTATGCGGTTACTAATATGCCAACATTTTGATGTGTAATGACCATTTGAGTGACAGAGACGTGGTCACAATAAACCACAATCAACATTGGACTATGAGAATATACCAAAATTATGAAGGAAACCTGAAGGCATGTTTAGTTGAGTTGTTGGTTGTGATTTTTTGTTGTAATTTTTATATTTTTGTATTGAATTTTATGTGTTTTGTCGGTTTATGTGCTGTTATTTTTATTGATTTATGCATTTTTTTCTGTATTTAGAAAAATAGGAAATGAAAACCAAAAATAAAAACTCAACTATACAAGACCTAAATAAATAGTGTTTAGTAAAAGAGGGTATTGATGTAGAATTGAACCCCAATTTTTGAGTGAAACCGGAAAATAAATGGTTCCCTTAAACAATACATTTATCTACTTAAAAATCGCTATTTTTCTTTTATTGAAGGATAGAAAAACAACAGTTCTATATAATAATGTCATCATTCCCAAACGTACCATTTTTTTGTTATACTGAAAAATTATGTTTTATAATTTAATTTGATTATAAAAAATGTTTTTAGCCACAATTTTAAGGTTATGATTTCACAATGTGTTTTAGTAGCTGTTTTATTATTTAAAACATTATTCTTAAATTATCAAATTTAAGTTTTTTTGGTTTTCTTTCAAGGAAACAATCTTTGATCTTTTCATTCTATACATTACATCAAGTGATATCAGGGTAAGGATGTTAGTTGGTGATTATAGCAACAATCTCCGTGATTATGTTTAGGAGGCTAGGTCCCTTAGTCAAGAGGACGAGGTATAGAAACAATTATAGCAACGATTAAAGCAATAGATAGGCCTTAGATTTTGAAATTTTAAGGAATGTTTTGAAGAGATTATATAACATTTGGATGTTCTTAAAACTAATGCACACAAGAGGTAGAATGACAATAAAAGACTAAAAGTGGAGTCGGACCTTAATTTAGAGGAAGAAGATTACCACGAATTAAAGAGATTTGATCGATATAAATTATATAAGGGGTGGAGAAGGAGAGACACCTATGAAGATGAAGATATGATGCTGGAGATTCCTTATTAAAGATAAACATCCTATATTATAATGGAAGTTTAGGAATAAAAAAGTTCTTTGACTGAATTGTAGAAATTGACACATTCTTTGAGTACTTAAAAATTACTCTAACAAAGAGAGTCAAGATTATGGTATGTTAATTGCAAGGTGGAGCATCTGTATGGTAGGAGAGGATCTAGTTTAGAAGAAAATGACATGGAAAAGGTCCAGTTTGTACATGATATCAAATGAAGTATTTGCTAAAGTGAGAATTTCTATCTCTGAACTATGAGAAGATATCTTTTTACTAGTATCAACATTGTTATCGAGGGAGTAAGATTATGTACAAGTATATTGCAGAGTTCATAAGTTTGGCAGAAAGGAATAACCTCCTTAAATTCAAAGTGTAGTAAATTGTGAGGTATTTAGACGAATTGAGACTAATTCTTAAAAACAAGATTGGAGTCCAAGTCATTCATATCCTTTACAAAGTGAAGAACATGACTTTCAAAGCTGAGCCAATGCAATAAGAGCATATTAGGAAGAGTTATGAAAGCTACAGAATTACGGGGTTTAATAAGAGACCTAAACTAGTATTATGAGAATACACTTTATGGGATACTAATAACAACCATTAATACTAAGAGGACAAGATTATTTGGAAGCGTCCTATGGTTGAGGGAAGGGACAAGGAAGTGAGAAGAATAAAAAATCCTTATATTAAACTAGTTGTGGGAAAAGTGCTTCAAGTGCAACTAGCTGGGTCATAGGTACAAAAATTGTTCCTTAAGAAAAATTGTGACGATTGTAGAAAAGAATAAGGAAGATAATGGAATATACTATGAGGTAGATAGCGATAAGGAAGAGGAGTATGACGCAACGAGTGGTATATTTATGTGATAAAGTCACAATGAGTGCTATATTTATGTGATGAGGTGGATGATGGTGACCCATAAATAAAAGAATTAAACTCGGCATCATCATTTATTCTATACTAGATGCATTATTGACAACTGGGTGTTTGGTATCATCACTGATAGTGAAAGTTGTAAGAATATCATTAGAAGGGAAAGTGTGTAGATATTGAGCCGACCAGTAGAGAAACATTCTAATTCACATATGTTAAGATGGATCAAAGTAGAAACTAATAAGGTAGAAGTGACAAAGAGGTGTAAAATATCTTTTTGAATTAGTGAATTGGTAAGTATAAGATTGAGGTCTGTCATATCGTAGTTGATATAGATTTTTACCATTTGTAGCTTGGCAGGTTTTAGTAGTATAATGTAGATGCCAACATTTGAGTAAGAGCAATAAGTATAGGTTAGAGAAGGATAGGGTAAAGTACACATTAAGGCAACATCATTAAAGAGTAGTGCATTCTTATATATAGCACAAAACTTTGAGACATAAGTTAAGGAGACAAGGCAAATTCATGCTTTAATGGTTAAACAAGTGTTAATGAATAAGGTTAACTTGCAAGTGGAGGAGCACTCAGAGTTAGCGCAGCTTTATTACAGTAGCCTAAGGACTTGACGCTAAGATGATACTTGATGGATAACTACCCACAAAGGACATTCAACATCACTTTAACCTCATTCCAAAGGTGAGCCTAATAAATTTACCTTATTACAAGATGAATCTAAAGGAGAAAGAGATCTTAAAGAAGAAGGTAGAAGAACTATTGCAAAAGAAACTTATATAGGAGGGCATGCGTTTGTCTATAGTCTTGGTATTATTGACTTCAAAGAGGGATAGGAGTTAGAAAATGTAAATTGATAGTAGAGCCATCAACATATGTCAGATAAATTGCATGATACTAAGTGGTTCTTGAATATTGATTTAAAGAATGGCTACTATTAGTTTTGGATTAGCCTTAAAGATAAGTGGAAGATAGCCTTTGAGATGAAGAAGGGGCTATATGAATGATGATGCTATTTGGATTGTTTAATGATTCCATTACTTTTATGAGGCCGATAAATCAAGTATTAAAGTCTTTTATTGACAAAATTATGGTATTTTATTTTGATGACATAGTAGTTTATAATCACTCTGAAGAGGAACATCTGATGCATTTGAGGCAAGCACTGATAATGTTAAAGAAAAGCTAGCTATATATTAACCTTAAATGTGTAGTTTTATGATAGATAAACTATTATTCTCTGGGTATGCGGTGTCTACTAATGGTATACAAGTAAATGAGTCAAAGATTAAGGAAATTGGAGATTGGCCCACGTTAACTAATATGGGGGAACTGCATAATTTTCACGGGCTAGCCACTTTTTATCGGAGATTCATAAAGAACTTCAGCGCTATTACAACCCTTATGAAAGAGTGTTTGAGGAAGGAGAAGTTTTAGTGGGGAGAAGAGGTAGACTAGAGTTTTGTCTTATTAAAGGAAAAATTGTGCACTATGTTAGTTTTGCATTTATCAGACTTCAGTAAATTGTTTGAGATTGATTATCATGTCAGGGAGGCATGATAAGAGCGATCTTATCCTAATAGAAGAGGTTTTTTTAGTGAGAAAATTAGTAAAGTTGGGAGGAGATGTATGACAAGGAATTTTATTTTTTAGTGTGTATCTTTAGGAATTGGGAACACTTCTTAATTATAAAGGAGCTTATATTGTATTTTGATCATAAGGCTTTAAAGCATTTGAGCAGTCAAAAAAGGATCAATAACGACATACATGCGAGGTGGAGTCAATTCTTACAGAAGTTCCAGTTGAAACTAAGATATAAGTTAAGAGTTCCAAAACTATATAGTTGATGCTTTGAGTATGATTACATCCTTACTCCTTGTATTTGTTAATGAGATCGTGAGATTTGATCAGTTGAGGGATGATTACGAGCGTAATGCGTAATATGAGGCAAGGTTTTAGGAAACCAAGCTACTGAAGGATTTTACTTAATTGATGGCTTTGACGCATAAGAACTAGTTATATGCGCCTAGAACATCCTTAAGGTAGTAGATGATTCACAATTTGCATGGTGGAAGTTTAACAAGTCACTTAAGTTATGATAAAACATTGAGAGTAGTGGAGGAGCAATTTTGTTAGCCACAACTAAGGAAGGATGTTTATAGATTCGTGGAGAAGTACTTGACTTATCAAAATAGAAAGTGACAATTTAAGAACACAAATTTATACATGTCTTTGTCAATATTAAAGAATATATAGGAAGATATTTCTATGAATTTTATATTGGATCTACCCAAGACATAACAGAGAGTATATTCAATTTTTGTAGTGGTTGATAGGTTCTCTAAGATGATAAACTTCATTCTTTTCAGAAAAAAATTTAATATAGCAAGGTTTAGAGGGTTGTTCTTTAAGGAGGTTATATGTGTCAAAAAAATATTATTTCGAATTGTGATAGTAAGTTTTTTAATTGCTTTTATCATACTATATGAATGCTATTTGATTCCTCTTTTAATTTCAGTAGCACAACTTACCCACAAACTAATATACAAATTGAAGTAATCAATTGAACATTAGATATCTTTTTTCAAAACGTAACATTAGACAATTTAATTCTTTGTATTTGTAAAGATAAGCCTAACCAGTGAGATCTTGTATTGTCGGTAAAAGTGCATAAAGAGGTGAAGTAGAAATTAGAGGTAGTCAATTAGCAATATAAACAAGTTATAGATAAATATATGTAGTTGGAGACTTTTAATATTGCTAACTAGGTAGTAAAGGGTCATTTGGTATTTCTGTTGGTTATAGTTTTTATATATTTGTATTAATTTTTATGTGTTGTTCTCAATTTTTGTACTGTTATCATCGATTTTTGTGTTGTATTAATCTGTTATTTTTTTGAGTTTTTATTTTTATTTTTATTGGTTTTTGTGTTTAAAAAAACAAGAAATTAAAATTACAAACAGAAATCACACTAAACACCCCCTAAACTTTAACCGAAGAAGTATGATCTATATATAATGCTAGAGAAGATTAATTATAATACTTATGTAGCTAATCTTCCAAATAGCATGAGAATTTTTAAAACATTTAATGCGGTAGATTTATCCTTATTTTATGATTTGAAAGTTTCTTTATATCTTGATTTTTATTAAAAAATATCTTGATTTTTATTCAAACTTGAAGTTGAGTTTTCTTCAAGTAGCGGAATACGTGGAATTGAACCCGCGCTTTCTAAAAACTAATCGACGTCCCATAATGACACCATTATTTCTTGTTTCAAGTGCTCTCGTGCATTTGAATAAAGTCAGAAGATAAATGGTTCTCTTAAACGATGTTGTTTGTCAACCTAAAAACTGTTGTTTTACTCCCAAGGAAGAAAAAAGAATAAAAGTATCCCATAATGCCACTTTTGTTTCCTAAACTTATTATTGTTTTACTATGTTGAATACTTATGTTTTATATTTTATTTTGATTGTAAAAAAAGTTTTTATCAATAGTTTTTGCATTAGGTTTTATATTGCATTTTAGTAGCCATCTTCATTATTCAGAATATTGTTTCTCAGTTATTAACTTTGATTTTTTAAATTTTCTTTCAAAGAATTTCTAACAATTTTTGATTTATCGTTATACTCTGCTTAAGGTACGAGGCTTAGACACCATTTATATCAATTGCCAGAAAACAAAGTAACGAGGAGAAGATGGCTTAGACACCACACTGCGAATAATGCATTATGGTTTTGATGCTTTCGCTTGCTGACTCGGTGGAACGATGGAATGCAAAACAGTTGTGGTTCTTCGGCCTATGGTTTTCTAGAAATTTGGCCACGTTCATGTCAGGAAAAAAAAAAATCCATGTCTACTTTACAGATATAGTGATGTTTTATTGCACTTGCATTAGGAATATATGAACGTGCTGTAAATGATTTGGGATCCCTGAATTTGTGAAGGAAATTTGGGTAAGAACAATGTGATTGTGCTAGGGATTTTTTTATACACATTCCAGTGTCAGTGAAAAGAATAATTGAATTCAGTATAATATTCCTATAGGCTATAGCTACGATTGTTGTAAGTTAGAATACATATGATTGGTATAGATGCCTGATTTTGTCTATATTTAATGCTTATAGTAATTACTGCTATTATCCATGTCATTTTTCATTTTCGTTTCTTATTTTTAAAAATACAAAATTTAATAAAAATAGTATAAAAATAAAAAAAAATATATTAATATAGTTAAGAAATTTAAAAAATAATATAGAAATCAATAAAATTATTACCGAAACTAATACACATAAAAAAAAATAAAATACTAAACATACTCATAATTAATTAGGTTAATTGCGTTTTTTAGTCTAATTCAGTCGAAATTATTTTTACTCCCTCCTTTCCTTGAATGCCCGATTTACGACCATGTTAGATATCTTTCTTGGTTGCAGAATTAAGAAGGTAGTATTTCCAGCTATGAATTTATTTCACTACCGTACGTACGTAATCTCCTGAATCATGACCACCACTGCATGACTCACCACCACTCGATTAGTCTTTTCGCTATAAGTTTAACGTACTTATAGTTAGATTAGTTGCATTAGCCCCTAATAAAAAATTTCTCCTTCCTATATAACATCAAACATCTAACTCATGCTAGCTAGTAGCTGGAAGCTTTCAGATTGTTAACACACATCCAGGTTTAGTTGCCCTGCTGCTCAGTAAATCATGTCAACGACAACAACTTCAATTTGGTTCGTCCGATTCATGTCAGCCTTGAGGAGTGCACTAGCATGTCTAATCGTTGGTTGCACCACCTTGTATGGTCCAGCTCAGATCAGGCAGTTAATAGCGTACCCTGCCTTCTCTTACATGACAACTATAATGATTGTATCAGATGCTACACTTGGTGACTCTCTTAGAGGAAGTTGGAATGCTGTATACGCCACCATCCAAGCAATCATTCCTTCTGCCTTAACTTTGTGGATGGTTGGACCAAGTAAGTTCACGACCGGCTTCGCCGCGGCTGCGGTGGCCATTACATCCTTCATGGTGGCGCTGCCAGACTCGACTCCGATGATGTCCAAAAGAATTGCATTCGGGCAAATTGTAATTGTGTATGTAGCTGCAGTCGTTAATGGCAGTGACCAAAAGGGAGTGTTCATGTATCCTATTCATGTTGCTTCAAGTACAGCTTTGGGAGCATTAGCTTCCGTTCTGGCTATGTTGATTCCATATCCTCGGCTAGCCTACTACGAGGTAACATTCTTTTATGTTTTTCTGGTATGAAAATGTTTTATTATATAAGAAAACATTTAACATATCTCTTTATATTTTAAATTTTCTATTAGTATGTATTGAGTATTTTAAATAAAAAAAATAATGACTACCAACAATTACTAAAAAGTTACGTAATTAAGTTTTTTCATTTATTATTTTTTTAAATATAAAAATCAATAAAAACGGTACAAAAATTAAAAAAAAATATTAATACAATATAAAAATATAAAAAATCAATATATAAACATAAAAATAAAAATAAAAAATAGAAATAAGAAATAATATCAAACGTTTTAATTATGTTTTATTTTGTTTCCGAAATAATTAACTTTTTTTTCTTATTAAAGCAAAACTTTAATAAGAAAAAAAAAGTGGTTATGATAGAATTGATTTTAATTTTTAGATTTTCTAAATAAAAAATTAATAAAAAACATTAAAAAAAAGACACTAATAAAATACAACAATTGAAATAAATAATATAAAAATTTATAAAAATATATAAAATTCAATAAAAAAATACTGATAATAAAAAACCATAACTAAAAATTCAATTGGTTGCAGGCTAAGAAAGCATGCCGTTTGTATGCGGAGAATGCTTCAGAAAGATTGGAACTTTTGGTGAAGGCCTTCGTTGCCAGAGACAAGCAAGCGGCAACTGACTTGATTTCTCAAGCAAACTTCCTCACTCAAACAGGTGTTAGACACCTTCAAGACGTAATAGATTGCCAAGTACGTTCAGATTCGTATATTTTTTTTTCAGTTCTGATCAGCTTTCACTAGTTCTGCAATCTAATTTGTCATTTTTGGATTATACAGAGCAGTTTGATGTGGGAACTCTTCAATAGTAAATTGACTAATCCGGCTGAAAACTTGCAAGACATGGAAACCAAATTAAGAGGACTGCAAATGGCTCTGACTTGTCAATCGCTTCCAGTTGGAATGAATGATGAAGGGCTTATGGAGGAGCTACTCGAGATGAAAATGGAGACGAGCTTGAAATTAAGTCAAGCTAAAAGCTTTGAACCTTTCTCCTTAAAAACAGCTCCTGACACAACACAGACATTCTCAGAAAGTTTCCTACGGACCCCCAAAACCAATGCCGGAACACAGCAAGACCTGTCAGCATTCTTCTTCTTATACTGTATCCAACTTCTCCAAAGTGACGTGCCCATTGGTAGATGTCCCAAGCCCATTTCAGAGCATACAGAGAAGTCGAATACCCAAGACGCTAAAGATCAAACCATGTGCAGGATTGTGAAGACTTGGAATAGTCTGGTTCCACAAGGAAGTGGGAAAAGATGGACATTTGCATTGAAGTGTTCACTTTCTCTGGGTTTTGCCGTACTATTGGGCTTAATGTTTGACAAAGATCAAGCGTATTGGTCAGGACTCACTGCTGCAATCAGCTTGGTTAAAGGAAGACAGGCATTGTTTTCACTTGCAAATGCTCGTGTACAAGGAACGGCAATTGGATCAATTTATGGAATCATATGGTGCTTCATTTTCCAGCACTTCATGGACTTGAAGTTCCTACCTCTTCTCCCCTGGATTATTTTCACCAATTTCCTGAGGAACAGCAGGACGTATGGTAAAGCCGGTGCTACTGCAGCCGATTTAGGTGCTTTGTTCATCTTGGGCAGGAAGAATTATGGGAAACCTAGCGAGTTTGCTATTGCAAGACTCACGGAAGTTAGCATAGGATTGATTTGTTTCATTATGTTAGAGGCTGCATCGCAGCCGATGAAAGCATCGACTACTGCTAAAAATGGACTTGCATGGAGCTTGAGCTCTCTCCAGAGTTGTGTCGAAGATATTTCAATATGTGGTGGCCAAAAGATGACCCAGCTCAGAGAAAGACAGAAGATGCTGAAATCCCATGTCAATAACTTGGAAAGATTCATTGCTGACGCCAAGTTGGAGCCCAATTTCTGGTTCTGGTCTTTCAATGGTGGTGCTTATAATAAACTTCTCTGTTCCTTACGGAAGATGATGGACCTCTTGCTATTTACAGCCCATGAAATTGAAAACATTCGGGCAGAATCAGAGAGATTGGGAGTGGGCAAGAAGGGACTAAGTGAAACCTTGAATAGCGATTTAGATCTTTTCAGCCGAAAAGTTGCCTCTTCACTGAAATTTCTTGCAGAGGTAATTCTGATAACAAACATATCAGAACCTGAAGACAAGTCGCATTATGACGTCGAGGCAGGGAAATCACAACATGAAGATAGATCCAGTCTGGGTCCATATGAAGAAGAAGTCGTAGAGATTGTAGAATCTTTTCTCCAACACTCGGTGGAAGTTTGTAAGGAGCTTGACAACAACAAAGGTGAGCAGAAGTCTGAAAATCAGATGATAATTTACTTGACTAGCCTGGGATTCTGCATTGATAGGGTGATGAAGGAAACGATAGAGATTGAGACAGAACTAAAGAATCTAATCAAATGGGAGAATCCTTCAAGGGATGTTAATTTTTATCAGATTCCATGTAAAGTAAATACTCAGCACACGAAATGAATGTGGTTCCAAGACCAACATTCGGCGGCAAGAGCTCATTGCAGACATAGCCACTGCTAAATGGAATCCCCATATGATCAAGCTTTTGACAAGTATGCATTAGTCAGCTGATAGGCAGGAACGTTGGAGTGGATGTTCCAAGATTATTGTTTTGTATGCATCCAGAGAAGAATTACCACCAAGATTATGGAGATATTACACAAAATTGCCTTCCATTCTATGGACGGTAGGGTTAAAAAAGAGAACGAAACAAGATAATTGTTGATAAATTAAAAATTGTTGCAGTGTGGCTGCTGGGATTCGAGCCCAGGTCTCTACGGCCACAACGTAGAATTCTAACCACTAAACTACAGCCACATGGTTGCCAGCAAAGGCTCAAGAAATTTTTATTATTTTAGATTACGATTATAATTTAATGCCCTATAATAATGGGCCATGTCATCGATCCGATAGAGGAAACAGCGACCAATAACATTCGACAAATGCCAAAAAGCGGATAGGCGAACATAGCTATCGATCTTGTCTGATCTAACGGTAAACGTTACCCATCTTTCATACTAACAACAAGGGAAGAACAAGCACACGGATCGCCGTTTAGAGCCGTTGGATGATCTTAGCAAATCAACGGTCTCCGTTCACCCTCGCCTACCGAACCGCATAAAGTCGAGGTGTTTTAAATACCAAGTACCTCGCAAAGTATCGACATCAACAAATCTGGAGCTTCATTAAAAATTTCCCATTAAGGATTTGAAACCCTAACCACCGAAACTTTTTTCAGTCTCACGAGAAAATGTCAGGTCGCGGCAAGGGAGGCAAGGGATTGGGCAAGGGAGGAGCCAAGAGGCACAGGAAGGTCCTTCGCGATAACATTCAAGGTATCACGAAGCCTGCAATTCGCCGGTTGGCTCGCAGAGGCGGTGTTAAGAGGATTAGCGGTCTAATCTACGAGGAAACTCGCGGCGTTCTCAAGATCTTTCTGGAGAACGTCATCCGTGACGCCGTTACTTATACGGAGCATGCCCGCCGCAAGACTGTGACGGCGATGGACGTGGTTTATGCCCTCAAGAGGCAGGGCAGGACTTTGTATGGTTTCGGTGGTTGAGTTTATCCGGAAATGTAAATTTACTTGCAGCTATTGTTCAGATAGTCGTCTCCTTTGTTTCGTAGTGCAGTGATTTGGTATTGCAACAAAACCTGTTAAATGTTTTGAGCTAATGCCAGAATCTAATTTTATTACTATCAATGAACTCACTGTTTAAAAGTATCCAATCTTCATTTAAATTATTCATTTGTGTGATTATGTACGGTGGCCGCCGATCCCGAACTTTTGCTTTTACATAATTTAGGCCTATTTGAGTTTTGATTTTTTTAAATATATAAATTTAAAAAGTATATAGCATAAAAATTAAAAATTAATAAAAAAATTACAATAAAAAATTGTAATTTACAATTTAATTAAACATTTTATCAAGATAAGGTTTAGTACAACTAATGTAAGAATTAAAACAAAAATTCATAATTTAATTAAAAATTCCATTAGATCAAAACTAGAATTTATGATTCAATTAAATATTTTATAAAAATCACAATAAAAATTTCGAATTTAACTAAATGTCAATAGATTGAGATAAAGTTGAAAGAAGAATTAAGGGATGTTTGTTAACGGTAAGTTTTGGGTTATTTTTCTGTTTTTTTTAAAAATAAAAAAAATAAAAAAAAAGAAGTAAAAATGAGCTGTTATTAGTAAAATTATATTTTAATTTATAAATTTTAATTACACATGTTATATGCATTTCAATAAATTGGAAATTTTAAAATGTTAAAATAAGGTAACAAGTTTAAATTTTTATTTGTTCACTTTAGTTTTTCTATTTTAATTTTAATAAAGGAAATGGACTATTAAACCTTATATTTATCTTAAAGCATCTGACCGTCACAGGTGTCGTGGTGTAGTTGGTTATCACGTCAGTCTAACACACTGAAGGTCTCCGGTTCAAGTCCGGGCGACGCCAGTTGACCTTGTAGGCTGCATTTTTAATTTCTGGGTCATTACTATATTTTTCTTTCTGGGCTCTAAATGTACCTCTGCCCCGAGTCTAAAGCCGACATATGGTTGGGTGCAACTGAGCTAAATCTTATAGGCCTTGGGTCTGAAAACACTTCTAGTTTTTACTGTTTAGAAATTCAATCATCTGATCCGTAGATGTTATGAACCCTGGCGTTGGACATAACTGAGCTTTAATTTGAGACCCAGCATTTTTGTTTGGATTTGTTCAGGTACATACTTCGGATGTGTAAAATAATAAATATTCAGATTTTATCTTCCCTGTTTTAACGATCAGGTCATAATAAAAAAAATGTGAATAGAAGAATACAGATTTTTTAATTTGACTCATTTTTAAATTTTCATGATCTAGATTTTTTAAAAATATTTATATTTAGTTTGGTAGATTCTATAATCCAAATAAATTAATAAAACAAGTTTTATAGGTTATAAGGATAAATATGAGGATTTTTTGTAATCTTAAATTATAAAAATGAGTCAAAACATATGTTTTCCCTAATCAAAATAACAAAAAAGCAGAAGAAAAACCTGTAATAGTGTGTATGCTTACAATTAAATATTTTTCTTTTTTTTTGTTTATAACATGTTTATGGTATTTCTAGCAGGTATGAAGTTATTATCCCTCAATTAATTTCAATAAGTTTAAATCTTCCTATACGGTGACAGTGATTAATTTTAAAAAGTTTGAATTGGATTATAAATTTCTACTTTTGTTAACAAAAAAATAGTCATATACAAATTTGGAATTATATAATAATTTGTTAAAATGAATGATTTAAAATCAAACAATAAATATAACTTAATTAATATTAATAGACTCATACGTCTTTAAATAGAAATTATTAGATAAAAGGTACAATTTGACCCATTGATAAATGGTTTAATTTAACCATTAATATTTTTTAATGTACTACTTTATCTCATAATATTTGTAAAATGATATAATTTACCTTCTAACGTTATAAAATAGTACATATTACCCCATAATATTTACAAAATGATACATTTTACTCCCTTAATTCTAATTTTATTAAGATTTTGTTAGATAAATATTATTTTTGTCAATATTCTATAAATCAACTATTAGTTAATTATTGAGAAAGTAATTAAGAAGACTTTGATGAAATTAGTATTAAAGGAGTAATTTACACAATTTTGTAAATGTTAAAGGGTAAAATGCACTATTTTACAAACGTTAAGGGTTACGAATGTTAAGGGGTAATGTGATACCTTAAAAAATGTTAGGGGACAATTTAAACCTTTTTTCGAAATCATTAATATTGTTGTGTTTGGTAAATATTTTAAAATGTGTTATAATTGTTAGGCAAAATGTGTAATTTGCTTTCTAACATTTCTAAAAATGTTTAAATTGCCCCATAATATTTTTGAAGGTATTACTTTACCTATTAACGTTTGTAAAATAGTATATTTTGCC
>JAOXYD010000004.1:17773226-17796584 GCA_028565735.1 Pinacopodium congolense | reverse complement strand
TGTGTTAAGATATTTATTTTCAAGACTATTTACATTATTAGGTATGAGGAATGAAACAATTGAATCAATGTATCTTAATCAACTTGATCATATGGGACATATATGTTAGCAATTTAGGTGGAAACAAAAATTGAGACAGCAACAATTGATACAACTATTGGAAATCATTCAGAATTTTGTGCCAGTGATGAATGAACCTGATCAGTTATCTTAGGAACCAATAAGAACAGGTTATACACAAAAGTCTTGGGTTAAGTTAAAATATGAACATAATGGGATATATGAATTTAAGAGAATATGATATGCAATTACTGCCCCTAAAATCAAGTTGTTTACGTGGTTGACATTTAGGTGGAGAATGACGGCTACAGCATACTTGTTAGAAAGAGTTATGATAAATAAAAATAATATATTGTGCGATTTTTGTAGCTTGATTGAGACATAAAAGCACATTTTATTTCATTGTAAGATTGTATGGATTACATGAACCAAAGTTTTGAAAATGTTTGGATTTATTTGAATCCTACTTAACTCGACTATTAAGTTCTTTTTAGAGTGGAGAAGTATCTTGCAAGAATGTGTAAAAGGAAAATTTTGGGAGGCATTATGGCAATTCATTGTTTGGGAGCTGGAGAAAGCACGGAATAGACGACATTTTGTGAGAAAGTAATCTTGTATAGATGATATTTTACATAAATGCTTTATTCAAGTTGTTTTTTTTTTATGAAATGTCAAGATAGGGAGATTCATTTTGATGGTAATGAAGTTTATAAATATCCACAGATTTTACTACGATATTGATGTAAGTTTAATAGGTTTTCTCCTTATTCGGTATCGTAGCCTAGTTTATAACGAAAATATCTCGAATATAAGAGTTTGTCCCTTATTTTAAATCACTATTTTAGTGACTTGATCTTTTAATAAAATTGATGATTTATTAAAAAGATATATAACATATTATTGAATGATAATCGTTTTCATTTGAGATATACTTCTATAATTATTGCCTAACTTGACTACCTCATAGAAGCAACTATATTGCTTGTAACTGGATTCAAAACTTTGTATTGTAAATTCGAAATTATATTTTATATAAATTTTAAATTTGCATATTGTAAATTACACATTGCTGTAACTTTTAATGATAGGGACGTAATTCCAATAAATTATAGTGATGGAGTAAACAGCAAGGCAGCAACCACAATTGCGACCTTTATCTAATGTTCTATAAAGTTTTATCAAGGTTATTGCCTTGAAATTGATTATTTCATTTTGAAAGTAGGTAGATTGTGCTAGCTGTTGTTTCCAATTGGATGATCTTTGAATCATTTGAGTCCAAACCAAAAAAAAAAGAAGAAATATATTGATGCCTCGATCCTTGGCCAAATTGAAAAAAAAGAATATTCTAAACGTTGAAATTGATGTTGCCTTCCTGAATCTTTTGGCTAACTTAGTAGTCGGTCCTAATACATCCGATTCGATACAGACATTAGCAACAAACAAATCCTCCTAGACTGCATGGATTTCCATATCTCACCTAACCATTTCAGTAATAGAAAAACGTACGATGGACTTGCAAGTCATGTTAGCCACCCTTACTCCAAGTTTCTCACAATATAATTTGAAAGGAATCTGTCTGAATCTTGAAGTTTATTGTTATACAGATAGGATTTTCTTGAATCTTTTGTCATTATTAAGGTAATTATATAGCAACTTACTAGTCACTGATAGCTCTATTAGAATTCTTTATTTGATAATTGTAATGCCAACTTTGCTTCTGTCATCAATTTTTATATTTGTCAATTAGTTCTTTAATGCCTGTTGTTCATTTTATGCACGAATCATGATTCTTCACCTATCTTTGTCAAGAAATTTTCTTCGAACCTTCTCTTGTCCAAACTCCAAAGTTATAAACATCAGTCGTCATTCAAAATTGGCACAAATAAAAGATTAAAAGTTATGTTCCATCAATATTTAGGTACGCTTTTTCCAAATGGTTTATGAGCTTGGAAACTATTTGAACCATGACCATTGGACCTCTTATTCATCGATAAAGATACATAGATAAGACAAGTCAAAATTCAATGACCAATACCAATATTCCAATAATCTTTTTTAAATTAGGTTAAAACTTATCTTCTTTGGGCTACGTAATCGATCGACAACATTGTTTAATTATTTATTAATAGTTTGTGACATACAATAGTTTTATTATTGTAGGAATTTGCCGTAAATTGTAAAAACTATTAAATACTATTTTGAACTTAACTATTAATTTTAAAGAGTCCTTTACATTAGTTGTTATTTAAAATTTTTATGGGAAATTAAATTTTAGGTTTGCTTATAATGTCTTACTTTATAGGTTTAATATAGGTCAAGATCCATATTTATTTATAACATACAAATGAGATTATGTTATACAGTAAAACTATAGGACAGTGATTATAGCCCCTTGGTAGCCCCTTCTCTCTGTGAAGGAGATACTTTTATGAAATAACAAAAGCACCCTCTTCTCATACAAAGAGAATGCCCACGGTTCTCGAATTTCTTAGTCACTCCCTATATTATTATGTCTTTTTCGCCCACTTCTAAAGCATCCATGAATCCCATTTTAGTTGCAGTTCGGGTTTTTTCTCATTTTTATTCTGTTAAAATTAGAAGAGAAATACCAGATATGTTTACCTAATCATATTACATCAACAAACATATACTTTAACGGTTAATTAGAATGGAGTTGTAGACTTCGCAATTATTCATAGAAACCACAGTATACATTTATAATTCTATAATTGATAAAAATAATGCCACGATCCTAATAAATGAAAATCCCAAGTACATAAAAGCTTATCAATGAATCTTGACAGGTATGGGAGGACTAATCCACAGGATATATTGTGACAAGGTTACCAAAATCTAAATAAGTTGATGGATGAACTTGTTGCTTAATTTGATTACCATACAGAAGCAAATTTTATCCTTTATAACTTGATGTAACGTTTTAAATTTGTTAATTGTATTTGTAATCCTAATCTAATGTTCTGATCAAGTTTTGTCAAGGTTACTTCTTTGAATTTGATTACTTAACTTTCATAATAAGTAAGTATTGATGGCTGTAGTTTCCAATTGGATGATCACTGAATCAATGAGTCCAAAAGATGGATGATTCTATCCATAGCCAAATTAAAATATAATAATTAAACACTTAAATTAAATCTTTCCCAACTCCGTGGCTTACTGCGGTTCAGCTAGGACCTAATTTGGCTTATATTTTTGTCTTTGTTAATTATATGGCAACTCACTGAATGCCAAATCATGAACTAATCATTGTAATTCTTTAACTTTTCCTTGACCATCGATCTTATCTATTTCTAATTAGGGAAACATCATATCACATCATAGTATCATACTCTTTCATTTCTAATTAGGGAAACATCATATCACATCATAGTATCATACTCTTTCAAGATTACTATCATTCATATATCTTCAAACATAACAGTCATTGAATCATAGTATCATATTCAAGATTACTACCATTCATATATCTTCTAACATAACAGTTATTGAATCATAGTATCATACATTTTCAAGATTACTATCATTCATGTATTTCTTCAAGCATAACAGTCATTGACAGGAACGACTTTATAATGGTGTAGTTGAGCACAGTATTGCCTACTAAGCAACAGATACAGACACTACCCTTTAATGGCATTGAGTGGAATGAAGAGCAGTACTGCCCATTTTATCTTCTTGTGGATAACCTGTCTCCTTTTCTTGAACAAGGACAACTTAATTAGGGATTGTTTGGTTTGGTGGTTAGTTTTATTTTCTATTTCTATTTTTTAAATACAAAAATCGATGAAAATAATGTACAAAAATTCATTAAAATCGATAAAAATACACATACCAATTTCCATATTGAAAAAACAGAAATAAATAATAATAACTAAGAGGTTGAGCCTAATGGAACTTTTAGTTATTACAAATTCTTCCCTTAAACTTACCGAATTCAAATAAATAGTATTTCAGAAAGTGTCCTCACCTCAGTCAGGAAATTATAAGGATGTTATGCTTTTTGTATTGTACAACTTATGTTGTGACGGTAGTATGGATAAGCCAAATGCGAATAATAAATTGCAATCACGATCAGAACCCTATACAATCGGGATTCTCACGGAGCTAGAATAGACCATTTGATTGATACTGTTTACTATATCTATTTAATTTAGAAAACTGATGAGTTGTTTGTTCTATACTTTTGGCCGTTACATGAATGACATTGGTTTAGCATTTCAATTTTCATGCTTATTGGAAGTTTTAACTATGCACGTAAATCAGATGTGCCTAAACATCAAGACGTTGCATGCATATTAGGCACCTTCGACGTTCCAATCAATGATTTTGTACATTCCTGATTTCCAATAATACAACAAAAATCTTCTAAAACAAGGTGATTAAAAAAGCCTTCAAGTTGCTGAACTTGGATCTCCAAAGTTTATTTATACGAACTTAAGAGTCATCGGCTAAACTTTGATCATTGTTATGCGCGGACTCAAGACAAATTTTGAGGAGAAAGGATAACCCTTTTAAGCTGTTCTATTGACCGCATCTCTGACTGGTTTTATCTTAACATGGACTGGGACAGGACGTCGAATATCACAACGATAATGAATGACATGCAGCTGGAATTCGTCAAATAATAACAGTTTGCAAGTTTGTAAGGATTTAAATATCCCAAATACTATTCTCATTAAGATATAAGTGGATACTGATATTCCATGTTGAATAAGATATGACCTAGTTTGTTCTTCTAGAAGTTTAGAACCCCAATCTAGTTAATATTAACCCAAAATTGTTGAGTGTTTTGACTAAATAATAGCAAATGAAATTTCATAATTAATAAATACATATATGATAGTATTTCGATTGTTATGACTAAACCACTTGAAGACAACATTGTAAAGAAAGAGCTTGCAAAAGATATTGTCTTAGTGGCAGAGATAAAGTCCAGAACTCATCATGAGTGGATTCTGGATATTGATTATTCTTTTCACATCCGTCCGAACGTGAACTGGTTCTCCACTTATCAAGTTGTCAACAAAGAGATGTTTTAATGGAACAATCAAACTTACCATTTTACTAGTACAGAAAGAATTAAAACCAAAATTCCTAACTGTATGGTGAGAACTCTGACAAATGTTCAATACGTTCCATATTTGAATAGGAATTTAGTTTCTTTACGTACCTTTTTTTGCCAATAAGTGCAGTTACATCGGTTGATGTAGAGTTTTGAGAGTCGTAAAACAGTGTTAATGATTGTGATGAAATCTAAATAGATCAGTACTTTTATATGATTTGAATGGAATTATTATTAAGATTCGTTTGGTTTAATTTTTTATTTTTATTTTTATTTATAAATTTATAAATATTTATTTTAATTTTTATTTCTGTATTATTTTTTAATTTTATATTTTAAAAAAATAAAAATCCAAAATTAAAACATGCCTTACTAGGTACATGCTCTTAATAGGTACATGTCACCAAGTTATATGACCTATGAGATAGGGACATACAAGTAAAAAAGGCATGACCTTGTTAAATATAAGAGAATTACTAGGTGGGCAATGTACATCAAAGGCGTTGTATCTCTTGGAATTAGAAAAGAGTCAGCTTCAATTCATCCACTCCCAAAACCAAAGATACTCTTGATCACATCAATTCAGATCTTTTAGGTATCCGCTCAGGTTTCTTTGAGAAGTGAAATTCAGTACATATTTACCTTAAATGATCATTGCTCTAGAAAGATATGGGTCTAATGTCTCAAATATAAAAGTGATGTCTTCGTTACGTTTAAACAATGGAAGGCTTTGATTGAAAATCACGTTAAATGGTTTGGAATTCCACGAAAAGGAATTTAGTGAATTTTGTAATATTCATGGTATAGTCCGACATTGTACAGTTTTATAAAACTCCTCAAAAGAATTATGTTACTGAGTATATGAATAGAGCATTGTTAGAGAGAAGACGTTGCATGTTATCAAAATTCGATTTATTCAACGATTTATAGGTCGAGGCGTTATCTACAACATGTTACTTGGTAAATTACTCTCCTCACACATTTTTTTATTTTAAGATTCTAAAAAAAGTATGGTTTGGTAAAACTTCCAAACTACTTTGATTTATATTCATTTGATTGTCCAGTATATGTATATGTAAATAATTTTAAATTGAACTCAAGAAAAAAAAAGGGTGTATATTTCTTAGATATAAACCAAGCACTAAAGGATATAGATTATAATTTCCTGATCCAAAGTCACATCAAATTATAATTAGTAAGAATGTTAGATTTGATGAATGCTGATAATTCACATTAAGTAGTTTCTTCCTCCATTATAGATCAAGAGAGTTAATAGAAGAAGGTGAAGTTAGATATGGATCAATTAGATTCTCCATTGTAAACTCATCTTGACCCTGAGCGTATATAGGTTTATAGCTCTAAAGAAGATGAAAATGAGGAGGAAGAGAAAGATAAAAATTCATTACAGGATGGAAATTAAGAGCCTATGAGATTTGTTCATACCAATTTGATGCACAGCTTAATAGGGAAGCATGAACAGATAGTACTGATAAGCCTTCTACACAATCTAAAGTTAGTGCTTATATATGAGGAGAATATATTTTGAATATGGTGAAATCAATTTCAAAGAAGAAGATTATTGTGAAATTCGGGTTGATTTTCATCAATAATGACAAATTCATTTTGAACATTATTGTCTAGGTAGATAGAGTGTGAATGATTCCAACAATAATGACAAATGCACGTTGAGCACTATTATTTAGGTGAATAAAGTGTGAATAATTAAACTGAAAAATTATACGAGATAAATTCCTAAGAAAGACTAGAGGGATCATAGATAGTCCCACTTAAAATTCAATCTTCTAGATAGAATTTTCCTAAACATGTAATTTAATAGTATAATAATTCACGTTAATTATACTCGACAATAGCTATTAAATAAATAAATAAAGAATACTAGAATTTAACGAGGTTCAGTCAATTATATATACTTCATCGGATACTACTAAATTAATATTTCATTATTTTCAGGAAATAATACAAGTGAAATATTATAAAAGGAGAGAAGGAATTTTATCTAATGAAAGACAAGTTTGGGATGATTTATCTAAGGAGGGGGGGAGCTCCTTTTATAATTTTAGAAACTTTCACCATTCCCACACATTTTTAATGTGAGATTATGATATGAGCCAAAATATTTGACTAACTAACAAATCTCCACCTTTACAAATTTCGCTTTTTTAAATCTCTCACAAAACTCATTTTTAATAGTATCTTCAAATGCGATTTACAGCGCTCATCTTCAATTTTTAGAAATATTGATTAAGTATAAACAATGTTGAAACTTGACCGCACTCATCACCTTTGTCAACATATCAGTAGGATTCTCAATAATCTTAATCTTCTAAATTGTTACTCCACTTTCCTCTAGAACCTTTTGTACAAAGTTAAAACGAGCATCAATGCGCTTTGTCTTTACATGATAAACTTGGTTTTTTACTAAACGAATAGTACTTTGACTATCACAATGTATTTTGACATACTTCTGGCTAATTCCCAATTTATCAAGCAATTCTTGAAGCCAAATAGCCTCCTTTGCAGCCTCTGTAGCTACCATATACTCTGCTTCCATAGTCGATAAAGCAACTGTTAATTATAAGGTAGACCTCCAACTGACTGGTGCCTTTGTAAGAGTAAACACATAACTAGTGGTTGATCGACATTTATCTAAATCACCGGTGTAGTCGAAATCACAATATCTAACTATATATTGATCATCTTATTTATTCCACTGAAATACCAAACCAAAATCTATGATATTCAGAATGTACCATAGAATTTATTTCACAACTTGGCAATGCTCCTTGCCTGGATCATGCATACTCACAATCCAAAATGCCTATAAAATGTCAGACCTTGTACACACTATAACATACATTAAGCTACCAACCGCATTTGCATATGGTACTTTAGTCATATACTCTCATTCTGCAACTTTCTTTGGAAATAAGGATGCACTGAGCTTTATATGAGAAGCGAGCGGAGTACTAACAATTTTTTACTTTTCATTCATACCAAAACATTGTAGTACCTTTTTCAAATATTGCTTTTGAGTCAAACACAGTTTCCCTAACTTTTTGTCTCCACTTATCTCCATGCTGAAAATTTTCTTGGTTTCATCCAGATCTTTCATTTCAAACTCCTTATTCAACTGAATCTTCAATCTCTCAATTTCTCTTTGATTTTTTGAAGCTATTAGCATATCATCCACATATAGGAGAAGATAGATGTAGGATTCATCTTATAGCTTGCGAAAATATACACAGTGGTCGTACTTGCTTCTTGTGTACTTTTGCCCCATCATAAACTTGTCAAATCGTTTGTACCACTGCTTCGGAGATAGCTTCAATATGTACAACGATTTTTCAAGCTTGCACACCATACTCTCTTTTCCAGCAACTTTAAAACCTTCGGGTTGAGTCATATAGATTTCCTCCTCTAAGTCTCTATGTAAAAACACAGTTTTTACATCCAATTAAATTAGTTCCATATCAAACTGTGCTACCAAAGCCAACAAAATTCGAATGGAGGAATGTTTGACGACTGGAGAAAAAACTTCATTATAATCAATTCCCTCCGTCTGAGCATAGCCTTTGGCCACCAATCTTGCTTTGTAGCGAACTTTATCTTTATAAGGAAATCCAAATTTCTTTGCATATACCCATTATTTTTGATGCACATATTCTTTCATTTTTCATAAAAAAAGTGAATATAAGTGAATTGAGAAGCATTTGAGGGATTGTTTAATTTTTGTTTATGTTTTATGTGAGGTTTCTTACATTCATCATTTTGTTTGTGTAAGTGCCCCTCTAAATACCTTGGGTTGATCAAATGAAATTTTCAAAGGGTTATTTAAGGTAGTAAAAAGGTTGTGGAATTAAGAGTGTAAGGGTTACTCTTGTCTTATGAAAAAGAGAGTGATTGTATAAATGTTGATATTCATCCATTGAAGAAGAAAGTGTTAGTGATGTTTTTCACAAGAAGTTGGAGAGTGAACGTAGATGCAGATTGTTTCACTAAACCACTATAAAATTTGGTTTACGCCCCTTTTCCCATTCCTTTTTAATTATTATTATTATTATTTTATTTTAAACCATGTTATTATAATGTTTTACATTCCGCATTACATTAAGGGAATAATTTTTAGTTAGATGCAAAGACTTAGAAAATTTTAAGAGTCACCTGATTCATCCCCCTTTTAAATACCTAATAATGGGTAAAGTACATATGTTTATTGATGTATTTGTTAGTTAATTTTACATATTATTTTATCAATTAGAATCTAATAACTTGGTTTTGTGAAGTATAGGTATATGGTGAATAAAAGGATGAAAAATTACAAAAAGAAGAAAAGATGGAGTCATTTTCCAAAAGCATAATTTACCTCAACAATATAGTCATTATGATCTATGAGAAGAACATTGTTGTGGTGTTGAGTCCAAGTAGGAAGCATTACGTTTCACTAAAATGATGTCATTGTTCCTAGAGGTGATGCTGTTGTGATCTTAAATTAAAGAAAGTTGCATTATGTTCAATAACAACAATATCATTGTAGTTTAGCTTCCCAGTATTGTGGTGTAAACATGAGAATAAAAGTACTACACATCATAATAATGACACCATTATGGTTTATATAACAGGCATCATTATGGTCCAATGTTGTGGTGTAAATAAATATTTTAAGCATACCATTGAATTTTATCTTCTAACTTATCAAGTTAGGGTTTCTTAACCCTAAGAAGACATTAAGACTATTTAAGATACATGA
The DNA here is from genome assembly GCA_028565735.1 of Pinacopodium congolense. NCBI lineage: Eukaryota > Viridiplantae > Streptophyta > Magnoliopsida > Malpighiales > Erythroxylaceae > Pinacopodium > Pinacopodium congolense. The sequence continues at coordinate 17,786,676 of JAOXYD010000004.1, read as the reverse complement.
TGAAACCATTTTAGGAAGTTTTATGAGGCCTAATCCTATACTTTTTGACATATTGTTTCTACCACCTTCGCTTAAGACAACTTTCAACCAATGTTTTGATAGCTAAGGGTTGGAGACAAGCTAATTCATTAGGAAGTAATTTCAAGGTCACTAAGGGAGATGGTATTGGGTGACTAGGAACAAAAAAATCTTGGAGAAAGAGTGGCCATTCTTATGATCATTCCCTTTCTCTGCTTTAGTTTCTTCTAGCTATATTATTGTTCCTTTGCATTCATTATCAGATCATATTGGTATTTCAAAGTGATAAAGAAACTTGGGTTATTGGACTAGGTGTAAGGAGTCTTGTCAAAGAAGTTTCTATTTTCATAATCATTTTGAATCTCTGCTTTGGTTTCATCAAGTTTTGCTTCCTTGTTTCTTTGTATTTTTATTTTATATTATTTGTTAAGAATAATTATAGATTGTCTTGAATTAAATGATTAAGTTATTATAATATAGTTGAGATCTGGATTTGTTCCTGCATTATTAATCCCCTTTAGATCAATTTTGTTCTTAAATTCCTTATATCAATTCATTGATTGTTAACTGATATCTTAGGTTAACATATTTTGATAATTGACTTAAAAACATCAAATTGATAGTTGATTAACATCTTAACATTCAGATTAGTACTTTCCAATATTCCTTATGGTATTGAAACTCAACTCGCTTAAGTACTATAGTATATGACCGGTACACTTGCCTATAGTTGTGTGTAGTATAGAAGTAGTTATTTTAATTTAAAACTTAGTGTAAGTATTAATATTGAGTACACACACACACACACACACACACACACACACACACACACACACACACGATCAATACCATATAGGAGTCAAAAATTGGTATTAGAGATAGGACTCATATGCATATTTCTAATGAAAAAGTGAGTATAAGATCATAAGATGGATGATTTGAATATAATAGTACCATCTATTAATCAAGAAGGTCAAAATATAAGTCGAGCACCTTTATTTGATAGTAATGGGTACCTAAATTAAAAGAATAGGAAAAGATTTCTTTGATGATTGATGGTACAGTTATCCCAAGTTACCAAATAATAAATACCTAACTTTCTAAATATGTAATAGGGTCAGTCATGGTCAATCTCACAGAGAACTATTTAGTGTTTCTACTATTCCTAATATTGCTTAAAACCTTATTTGATTACGAATAAAATAAACAGAAACTAATGAAATTGAAGTAACTAAAACAAGAATGCAAAATAAGAATAATAGTAAACTAGGTAGAAGATATTTTAGGGATTCAAAAATTTTTATTGATCCTTGAAACATAAAAATTCTCTTATGCTTAAGATGTTAGCCTATAAACTTAGGTATAAACTTTGTGCCCCATTCCTCTTAACTCTAGATAAATCTAATATGACTAAACAATATTAGAGCATATATATAAATTCAATAAAATGCAACTCTATCAATATAAAATGTAGATTTATAGGATATATATTCTAATAGATCTCACATACCCACTAAAATTATAGGAGATAAAAAGATACTTAAAACAATGGAAGAATGGGATAGTAATGGTAAAAGACTATTGGCCTTGAATTATAAGGTCATACATATCTTGCTTTGTACTTTGAGAAGAAAAAAGTTTATAGAGATTTTATATGTGAGACTACGTGTGAAATTTGGCACACTTCAGAAGTAACATATGAGATGACGAATCACATAAAAGAAAGTACAGTTAGCATGTTCACACATTAATATGAACTCTTTCATATGATGCTTGATGAAAGTATTTCTTCTATATATATTAGATTTATCAATATTTGAAATGCTCTTAAAGGTTTAATTAAGACCTAAACTAAAATTGAATTGGTGAGAAAGATGGTAAGATCCCTCTCAAAGAAATGGTAATAAAAAGTAATGCATATACAAGAAGTTTTTAGTTCAATGCTCTCACCTTAGAAAAGATGAGTAGATCCCTCCTAACCTATAATATGAAGCTAAAGAAGGCATCAAAGGAGGAGACTATTTAAAAGAAAAAGAACATCATGTTCACAGTCAAGAGAAGAGTATAGTGATACTAAAGCCTCCACAAGTAGAAGATGTAAATCCTAAAGGAACTTAAGAGGGGAAGGGTGAATTGAGTGTTTTAAAACTATTCCTAATTTGAAATTTTAAGTTACTTAAAACCAATTCAAAAACTATATGATGTTCCTAAACAAATCCAACTAAAAGTGATAAGCAAATGATGTGAGAAATATACCAAAATATAAAAACTCAATTTACAATTGTATAACTATGAATATTTTGCACAAGTGAGAATGATAAAGAAAAATCAATCATACAATCAACTATATAATAAATATGATCCAATTGAACCATAAACAATAATATAAGCTTAAACCAATATTGCAATTAGCAATGTTATAATTGTAAGTCAATAATGGAATCAACAATAACTCAAAGGGATTTGGCAAGAGAGAAGACACAAATTTTATAATTGTTCAGAAAAAAAAAAGCTACCTAATCCACTCCCAACACTCTTGACATTGAATCTTGCACCATCATAATGTAATAACTTACATTCTTCTTTAGTAGATGAAAAGGAACACTACAAATCAAAAACTTCTTTCAAGAAGACTAAGAGAAACCTTTAACAAATCTTTTTAAATTTAAAGAATAGCCTTTGTAAAATCAAATAATCAATCATTTAAAAATCCCCTTTAAAGATAATTGAAATACAATTGTGAAGGTCTTTCACTCAAAGCACAAATTAAGAGCTCTTATCTATGTAAAAACAAAATATATGCCCAATGACCTTCTATAAACCTTAATAGTATAGATTATGATGATTTAAATGTCGAAAAATCTGATTTGAAACACTAATAATGAAGATTGAATAAGCTAAAATGTAGAAATTAGAAAAATAAAATTATTATGACATTTTATGCAACAATCTCAACTAGAACTTTAATCTAACCAAGACAAAGATGATAAAACTTCTTAGAGTAAATAAATAGAAAAGAATCAATTAAACATTAAAAAACTTTTTTAAAATTTAAAAACAATATTGAATAAGAAAAAGCACCAATATTAGATAGGTTTGAGTATAATACTTTGTAAAATCAAAAAATCAATGAAAGAATGTATTTGGATGAGAATTGTTGACTTATGACACCTTTAACTGCTTAAAAATTCAAAGAATAATAAATTGAATGCACAAAACTAAACTCAAATGTGAGGATAGAAGATTAAACATAACACATTTAAAAACTTAAATGATAATTAATATTATATGTTTAAACTTACATAAAATAGTAATTAGAAGTAATCACATGTATAAAATCCTTTAAAAAGATAATAGAGATAGAATACAAGGGTTTAGAGACACAAAATTGTATCTGAATGCTAGGTTGATTTAGTATCACTATTTTAACTCAAATAACTCAATCAATTCACATGCAATTTCAATTCAAATTTAAATCAACTTTACGGTAGTATACCGGCTACAAGTAAAAAAATGGAGTAAATTTAAGATTCTGAAATGTCGTACCCATAGAGAGAATGTGTATTGGTGACTACTAAGGCATTTGGATAACAATTGTCTAAAGAAGCTCAAGGCTTAAAATTAAAGGGTTAGATAGACTCAAGACAAACTAAAAATTCCTAAAAACTTTCCAATTTTTTAATTAAATTCTAAATTGTTGAAGGATTAACAATTGATTAAATTACTAAGGACTAGGCTTCAAATGACTTAAGTAAGTTATGAAATGTTGGAATCCTTAAAACAACTTGTATTTACAATCACAAAAGATGGCAAAGAGAAAAGAAAAGAAAACCTAAGAACTACATAAGGAAGAGAGAAAGGGAGGTTTGATTTAAATTCCCCTCTAAAACCTAGTGCTCTTTGTTCAAATTTGGTTCCAAGACCTTCTTGTATATGTTGGCTGCAAGTAGGAATAAGTGGGACAAATTACAGAACAAGTTAGTGCAAGTTACAACTAGAAAACGTGTGACTGCACACTTAAACGACACTTAAAAGGAGTTAAACAATGGGTTAAGAATATCGTCATTTAAGTCTCTAGAACACGATTAAACGACATTTCGCTGAGTAAAATAAAGAGCTAGTTGAGCTGCCATTTTACTCCTGATTTCCAACTTTTTCTTGCCTTTTCTCAACTTTTCTTAATGTTTTGGCTTCCGATCTATATATACATGAATGTGAACGATATTTAGACACTTTAAGATCAAGTTGGAGAAATTAAACATTAATTTGGCATAAATGGCTATACATATGCAATAAAATCCAAGTCTAACACTGAACTAGTAAGAGTATAATTGAAAAGTGATGATAAATTGTGAAGCTTTTATGGAAGTGGTGTGATTTTTCTTTTAATTTTAATTGAAACACATTTCTTGATTGATTCAAATAGCTTTAAAGGGTTAGAAATATAGTTTATGGAACAAAAGAGAAGCTAGATGACTAAATTACCTATTGGAGAAGAGGAATTACCTAGATTGTAATGAACAAGGAAAGTTTTTCATTAATAGTGACTATATGGCAGTTTTATTGAGGTTTAATGACATCAACATGATTGGAGCATAACTGTCGTTAATGTCCAAAACAGGGACTACATTGGATATTTCTCATGAATATAATGACCTTTGAAACACCCCCATTAATGATCTAGAAAATCAATATAAAAAATTGTCTAAAACATTTCAAAATCAATGCATATAAATTTTAAACCATATTTAAAATTTTTTAATTACTACATTGATTCAAGTGAAAAATCTCTAAATTTTGAATAATTAAAACAAAATTATGTACTTTTAAAACATGTTAAATCCATGTATGTAATATTTGAGCCTCTAAAATATTTAAGCTTCAAGTAAACTTTACATTTAGGTCTAAAATATAGAAATGATAATCTTGGAGCTTCCATAATGCTTATTCCATTCCAAATCCACCTATCTTTTACATTTTGCATCGTAAACTCAAATTATTAGTACACTTCATGTTTTTTATCATTAGATCTAAGATTGGAGCCTCCCTTGGTTCTTTAGAAATGATGATAAGGAGATAGCTTTACTCACAAGGAGCTATAAGAATTTTTTAAAGAAGAAGAGCTCCATAAGAATAAGGGACTTTAAAGAAGGTAAGTTCAAATCTAAAAGTAAATTAACTAACATAAGTTGCTTTAAATATAAGGAAACTGACCATAGAATTTCATAATGCCCCATTCTTAAAGAACATGACAAAAAGGAGAAGAAGGAAGGAAAGAAGAAGAAGGCCTTGAAAGCCACTATATGGGATGAAACAAGTGAATCCAATGGTGAAGAAGATGTGGCACATATATGCTTTATGGAAAATAATAAGGTCACCAAAAGGAATAATAAGTGGTACGTAGATGCTGGATATCTAAGAAACATGAAAAGAGACCCTTTTTAATTCATTTCCCTCAAAGTAAAGGTGTAGGTTTTATTACATTTGAAGACAATGTCAAATATAAAGTAATTGACATTGGAAAGGATGCCAAGGAAAGGCATACTATAATTGATGACGTTCTTTTAGTTGATGGTTTGAAGAATAATTTGCTTAATATGAGTAAATTATGTGATAAAAATTGCAAAGTTTTAAAGGAAAAGCATGCACATTTTCTAGGATAATAATGACAATAATATTGCATTTTTAGGAAAAAAAAAGGAAGAAACATTTAGATCATTGATCTAGATGATTTCTTTAGCCATTAGTGTCTATGAGTGAAGATGCATGGGTTTGCCATAGAAGACTTAGATATGCAAACCTTGAGCTAATCTCAAATCTTAATTCTAAGTAAGTAGTAAATGGGCTTCCTAGTATGAAATTTAAGAGACATAAAATTTGTGAAGCCTTTCAAATAGAAAAGTATGTAAATCATCCAAAAATAAGAAGCCAGTATCTTCCTCTAAACCGTTAGAATTACTTCGTATGGATTGTTTAGTCATAGTAAGTTACTAGCTTAGAAGGTAATTCTTACACATTCATGATAGTAGATGATTTTAGTGGATTTACATAGTTTTTTTTTCTAGGTATTAAAGATAAATATTTTAGATCAATTGTAAAATTTACCAAGAAAATTCAAAATGAAAATGGTTTAACAATTGCATCTATTAGGAGTGAACATGGTGGAGAATTAGAAAATGGCATGTTTGAATCCTTATATGATGAAAATGGTATTTATCATAATTTTTTTGCATCTAGTATCATAATAAAATTATGTAGTAGAAAAAAAACTAGAAAGAAAAGGGAACAGTGCTTTATAAGAAATGACTTCAACCATGATTAATGAGTTTGATTTGCCTAAGTACTTTTGGATCAAAGCTATTGCATGTGCTTGCCATATAGTAAAAAGGGAATACATTAGGCCTACCGTCGATAGAACTCCATATGAACTTGAGAAGGGTAAAAAGTCTAAAATTAGTTATTTCAAAGTTTTTGGTTATAAATGATATATGTTCAGCATTAAGGATAACTTAAACAAATTTAATTTTAGAGTAAATGGAGGTATTTTGGTAGGATATTCTTTGACCAGTAAAGCATATAGGGTGTTTAATAAGAGAAATCGTGTCATTAAAGAGTCCATGCATGTTATATTGATTAAAGCTAACCCTTTTGAAAGTAAGAAGCTTTGAAGATATTGATGTAGGTTTGTTCGATGATCTAAGGAAATTAGTCATTAAAGAAGTAAAGAAGGATGATCAATTTACAATATAAAAAAATAAGTATATAGATTGTAGAACTAAGTTAGTAAAACAAGAAGGATAAGGAGCTACTTAAGGATTGAAAATAAAAAAAGGATCACAAATTAAGCAAATTCTAGGTGATATTAACAAGGATCATCTCATCTTGCATTCATTTAACGAATTAGGCTCAGGAGTCTAAAAGAGGCACTTAGTGATGAATATTGGATTTGAGCTATGAATGAATGATATGGGTTTTTAAGAATAAGTTAGATGAGCAAGGTAATATGGTAAGAAACAAGTCTAGGTTGGTGGCTAAATGATATCGCCAAGAAGAAGACATATATTATAAAGAAAAATTTGCACTTGTAGCTAGGTTAAAAGGTGTTAGGCTTTTACTTGCATTTTCATCATATATGAGTTCTAAATTTTTTCAAATGAATTAAAAAGTGCTTCCTTGAATGATTTTATTCAATAAAAGGTTTGTGATAAACAACACCTCGATTTTGGAAATCACAATACACCGAACACGTTTTTAAAATCACTAAAATCTTGTATGGCTTTAAAATATGAACTTAGGGCACAGTATGATAATTTAAGTTTTATTCATTTAGATAATGGCCTTATAAAAGGAAAATTAGATACAACCTTATTTATTAAAAGGTATAAATATGATATCTTAATTTTTCAAAAATATATGGATGATAGTATATTTGGTGCTACTTATGATTGATTATTTAAAGAAATTTCAAAGTGTATGAGTAAGGAGTTTGAGATGATCATTATGGGTGAGTTGAATTTCTTCCATGGACTCCAAATAAACAAATGAAGGAATGAATCTTAATCAACTAAAAAAATGTACTACAAAGTTGCTTAAGTGCTCTGGAATGGACAAAGAAAAACCCTTAGGTACGACTATGAGTACATCAACCAAGCTAAAAAATGATGAGGAAAGTAAACCAATAGATGTCAAACTTTCTTGAGGTATGATAGGGAGTTTGTTATATTTTACTACTAGTAGACCTGATATCATATTTACTTATGTTTATGTGTAAGGAATCCCATTTATTAACTGTTAAATGCATCCTTAGGTACTTGTGTCATACAATGAATTTAGCTCTTTAGTATTATAAGAATACATTTTCAAAGTTAATTAAGTATTCAAATGCAGACTATGCAATCCATTTACTAGATATAAAGAGTACATTCGAAGCATGCTAATTTTTAGAAAATGCGTTAATAAGAAAAAAAATTGGTTGCTTTGTCTATGAAGGAAGTTAAGTATGTTGTAGTGGGTAGTAGTTGTATACAAACCATGTAACTTAGGCAATAAATTAAGGATTATGGCATATAACTTGGTAAGATACCTATTAGATGTCACAATACAAATGCTATTTGTTTAATTTAGAATCACATTCAATAATTTAGGATAAAGCATATAGAGATTTGATATCAATTTGTTAGAGAACATATGAAAAATGGAGATATTAAATTCAAATTTATTGATACAATGAATTAGTTGATAGTTTTACTAAGCCAATTGTAAGCCTTATGGCACCCAAGAGAGGGGTGAATTGGGTGTTTAAAAATTCTTACGAAAATAAAACACTTGAAATACCTTAGGCCAATTTTAACAATATGAATTTTCTAACGAAAATTCAACTTAAATGGAATGCCAAACTTTATGCCAATATTAAACAAATTCAAGCAATGATAAGAAAAAACATAATAAGCACAAACATAAAGAGATAACGAAAGAGAAAGAGCATCAAGATTTATAAAGGTTCATCTATCTCAAAGATAAACTATGTTCTCTTTCTAACTACTTATTGGAAATTCACTACAACTAATCTTACTTTAATTGGGTTAAGAGTAACCTTTACAACAATCTTGCTTAAAGGTCAAGAGGAACCTTTACAACAATATTGGTCAAAGGTCAAAAGGAACCTTTACAATCTTGTTTACAAGGGACAAGAGGAACCCAATCCAATCTTAATATAAGGTCAAGAGAAACCTATACAAAATCTTGTTCCAAGGATAAGAGGAACCTGTCACAATATTACGTAAGTAGGTTAAGAGAATTCTATTAGTCTCAACCAAATAATACAATTTTTTAACCACAAAACAGCCCCTAACTTAGGCTACCAAAGGCTCTACTAAAGCTATATATCAAACCTTGATCAAAATCAATTTATGAAAGGGGCTCGAATGTAAGCAACGCAATGCTTATTCCTTATACAATGTCTAATGCACATATAAGCCCTAAAGTAATCTAATTCACAATCAAATATTAATGCAACTTAAATCTTGATTTCTATAGGCTAAGAGCAATCTAACAACTCTGTTTAAATGGAAAAGAGCAGTTAATACCACAATCAACAAACCAACACGAATCAATTCCCTTAAATTAAATCACCAATCACACCTTTAATGGTGTTTCTTTAAATCTCATACAATAAAACTCAATTATGAAATTTCTAGAGGCAAACCAAAATTATAACTAGCCTCCTAGTACTTCAATAGATCATAAAAAATTTAATTCATTAAAAAAATGTGATTAAAATATCAAATAATTAGATTAAACATTCAAACATGCAATCTGTCCAAAATATATAGTCTTAGAAATTCAGCATATAAACACATGAATTTAATCACTTAAATGATGCAAATTAAATGCAATAAACGTACTGCAACATCAATCTATATGTTAACAATATATCGCAGTAGCAAATATAATTTTAGCATATCAAACAAATGATATAAGTCAAGCATAAAGATAGAAAGCTCAAACCTGAACAACTTTGAGCAACCTACAAAGAACAAGCTCAAACAAACAATATAACCAAAAAAAATTTAAATTAAAAAACTATCACATTCCTAGGACCTTAAGTAAACTGAAAACATGAAATTTTCACATCTAAAAACTGATTAAAACTCAAAATCGAAGAGAATTTTGAAGCTATACAAAAATTGGATAATGTTGAGTGTTATATGTTCTTGAACCTCAAAAAAATGTTTTGAGTGCTTAATAGTTAAAGTAAAAGATCCTATGCACTCTTGAGACCTTAAACAAAATGTGTATGATAATTTTAAATCAATAACAATGGCTTTGCTAGCTCAAAATTGAAGACCATAGAAATTAAGTTATGAGTAGTGAAAACTGTGACAGTTTTAAAGAGCAGAACTTTGAAAGCTTGAAGCAAACGATTTAGTGAATAAACAAAAATCTACTATAACTGTTCTAAATTTAAATTGAATTTAAATTAGCATAATCGTGATTAAAAGAAAACTGTACAGAAAAAGAAGAAAGCTTTGAACATTTGAATGATTGATCTTTGTAAATTATTTTTTAGAAGTTCTAAACTTTTAAAAGTGTTTAGGAATGATATTTATAGTGTTGGAAGAAGTTTGGAGTCCTTAGAAATAAGAAATAGTCATTAGAAAGAGGAATAAAGACAAAAACGCGATAGAGGAAACTAGCCGTTAGAGTCTAAACGTTTAATAGCACCCTCTGGGTTCACCAATAGCGCCATTAGCAAATGAACAGCCTATCGTTGAAGGCTTTTAAAAACGGTGGTACAACGGTACCCTTGAATTCTGCCTTTTAAAGATAAATAGCCCACCATTTGACGTCTAAAAATCATGAAAAATACTCTAAACCTACTTCAAAACTTTTTAAACAAATTCCTAACATTAAACAATACTTCAAACAAGTTTTAAAGAATAATTTAAGTCTGTTTCAATCATCAAAATATTTCAATCAATTCAAAACATAAGAATTTCCTTGGTTATGAAAACTTTTCAAGTTTAAACAACTTGAACACCTTTTCAATTAATTCATAAATCATAAATAAACCAAAATTTATAACAACAAGATGTTAACAAAAATTCAAACATGCTTGATCAACATCAAATAACATTTTAAATCACTAAACAAATATCAATAAAAATACATTAAATCCATACATCACTATTCAACTTAATTAAGCAACATTTAACCTATATGCTAACCTAATTCAATTCCTATTATTCCAAAGCTACAATCAAGTTCAATTAATCACTAGAACTCTAATTAAACTCTTATATGCTTATATGCAAATGATCATGCAAATGTGAGAGCCCTTTTCAAGCATTAATCATGATTAAGAAGACTTACAACTTAAGACCTTTCCTTAGCCTAATTAAACTTGATCTTCTTTCTCTTGATCTTTAAGCTTGATCATCACTAGATTTTTATCATTTGTTCCTTAATATCTAAGCTCTTGATCAACTACTACTTGAGCTCTTCCACCTTAGCTCCACAAATATATGATCTTGCCATTTACCTATCTCATAAACATTTCAAACACACAAACATTAGTGAATAATGTTTTGTCATCATCAAAACATATGATTAGAACCACCTTGGTTCAAAAATCTCCCCTTTTTTGGTGATGAAAAAACATGTGATATTAAGTGCATATAAAACACATTTCATGTTAATGCAACATGCATTATGAAGTTATACTACTCTCTCCCTTTACTTGAAACTCACATTCAATCTTAATATCACACTTATCTTTCCACCTTTTTGACATCATCAAAAAGGACAACCAATTGTAACTAATTCATAAAAGAAACTTAAAACCAATGGTAAGTAACTCTTTGCAGTTACTCTCCCTTAATTCATGCACCTTTAAAAAGAAATACCAAAAGTATGAAATGCTCCCCCTAAATGTATGCACTTGTGTATTATGGAACAATTAAGCTTGAAATGGGATGAAAATGCATAAAGAAACATTACAAAACACATATCATGCATATATTTACATCAAAACATGTATTAAGTACCTTTGTGAACCAAAAGCAAAAATTATGCAATTTCACATCAAAACACATGTTTATTTATATTTTTCTTCAAAATAAAAAATTACGTATCCAAAAACACATGTTATGTTTGTTTTGCATTGAAATCAAACAATATGCATTAATACCATATAAACTTTTCTTAAATCAAGATATGTAAAACTCCCCTTAAGTTTATGGATTTGAAAACATTATTCAAAATTAGGCTTATATAAAGATGATATACTCCCCCTAAATCTATGCATTTGAAAATATTTAATCATATAAGGGGAAAGTACTTATCTTAAAGCTTTTTCAAAGATAAATGCACAAGTTCATGGATGATACCAATTGAAAAGAAATGGTCTAAAAAATGATACCAATTGTAAATTATGAAAATCATTTGAAAAACATGATATCAATTGTAAAGTAATATGGAAAACATTTGTAAAGAGATGATACCAATTGTAAGAGTATGATGCCAATTGATACCAAATTTAAGAAAAGATACCAATCGAGAATTCAAAGATATTGTACCAATTGAAAATTTTTAAAATATGAAACCAATTCCAAAGATAAAATATGATACTAATTTCAACATTTTCAAAAACATGTTGAATGCATCATTTTTAAAATAAGTCATATGACCAAATCAATGTAATGTATCTACTTTAAAATTCATGAAACGATTATAATGCAATTTGCTAATTTTAGCAATTATGCAAAGACTTTTAATCCTAAACATGCATTGGCTCCCTCTAAACAAATGAATCCATTTTTCAATTCAAAATAAACAACTAAGGTCAAAATTTTCAAATCAAGCACAATCATCTAAAACCATGTCAAATTATATATTATCAAATAAGGACATAGGAATATCTCCTTTTGCATCACCATTTAATTACAAATCCTTTAACTCCTCACCTAGTTCAACAATATGCTTCTTGATCATGTGAGGGTTCTTAGTACAATTGTATTTTGACCTATAAAAACAAGAAATTCATTCTGTTCTAGGTACCTACATTAAATTGGGTCATTGGGGATTAGCCTTAATAACTTCTTAACTTAAACCTTTGAAGGTTTTCTATACATTCTTTGTTTAACAAAACAAAAACTTGCTAAATATCCAACCTTACCACAAAAATTAGACACATATGTAACTTTATGCATATGTGATAGGGGTCAAATTGATATGATTTTTATGGTTAATTTTTTGAATTATGACCCCTATATCAGTGTTTAATTGTTTAATTGATGCCTTACAATATTTGATTTGCAAATTGGAGCTTAATGATCAAGATTGGAGAAAAAACATCAAAGAATCCTCTTGTTTCTGACCATAAACGACACCCTGAGAGGGTGTCATTGTTGAAGAATAGGGGGTCGTTGTCACTGTCCAGCAGTTGGGTTACAACAGCAGCCTGAGAGGGTGCTGTTGTGTAGGTGGCAGGGTGCCGTTGTTCCAGAAGTCAAAAATTTTAGCTTGGTGTCTTGCAGATTTCAACCTTGACGTAATAACAATTAATTCCCTTGTCTTCTGGCATGTGAGGGGGAGGGCTTCCAGAGTCTGCATAGAGCCAAAAACATCAGATAACACGCATGAACTAGATAGAAATCAGATCAACTTAGTATGAGAAGCTTTAGCTTCTCTCTTCATCTTTTCCTTTGAACACTTAGGCTTCAAACACTTAGATTTAGAGTTTCTGATTGTATTTTTGAGTTCTGTAAATTGGAGATTGCAGCTAAGACTCATATCTAAGTTTCTAAATCATCATAGGGGGTTTTCTAACTCAGATTGTTCATCTTATTCTCCTGTTTTTTGGATTAAATCAAAGACTAGTTTCTTATGATCATATCTTTGCATATTCTTTGATTTTCTTGCTAGATCTTGT